>JAZDSH010000144.1:0-15284 GCA_036873115.1 Pseudodiploospora longispora
ATTATATAAATAATTAAACTTTTTTAATATAAGCTTATATTTAATATTATATAAATAAATCTATATTAAGGCTTTATTTATATAATTAGTTTTTTAATCTCTCTTTTTCCATATTAATCATGGCTTTAGTTATATCTCTTATACTCTCCTTTAACCTCATAGGGAATCTTTGTATACTTGTACAGTACATTATATGACCCGCTTTCCGTATCATATATAGCTATAGTGCGTTGTGTACTGATTCTTCACTCCATCCACCGATTTGATGAGTCTATTCTTTATCTCTACCCGAAGCATCTAGGGGCTAACAATCACTTCTCACAAAGGTGATGACAGTATAAAATCACGTAGCTCATTTTGCCGTTATAGTTCTGAGTTGTACATGTCATCTGGGTTTGTTTTCAGTACATGCTCTAGGTCCCCAGAACACAAAATAACGGCCCATTCTCCTCCTCCACACAACCCTGAATATAACGGCATGACTGAGTGGACTTGAGGAAATAGGGTCGAGACTTTCCGCTTCCTAACACCCCTCACCGGATGTTAACACCAAGACCTGCCATTATGACGAGTCCAGTTCCCTGTTCACGCCCTGGTCTGCCATGGCGGTTAGCCTCAATGGCTATTATGACCGCAGCAGGGGCGGTCGCACGGAGCTTTCTTTACTGTTTCAATACAGTTGAGATCACAGGGCTCAATAATCTGCTCTCCACATTGGATAGCCGAAAATCCAAGCCACGAGAGCGTGGCCTGCTGACCGCCTGTAACCACATTTCCGTGTACGATTCCCCTCTTCATAGGTCTAAATTATAACGATGCCTTCTACAATTTCCCATTCCAATCATGCATGTCTTGCTAATATGCTCTCTCCGTCAGCGTTGATGACCCCCTTATGTGGGGCATGCTCCCCCTCCGATATGCAATGGATATTGAAAACATCCGTTGGGGGCTTGGTGCTCATGACATTTGCTTTAAAAATAGGTACGTCTCTCTTGTTGCATCATGATACTTCATGTAGCATAGTCCTCCTAACAAGCAGCGATAGCTTCGCATCCACTTTCTTTAGCCTTGGTCAAGTCCTCCCAACACACCGGCTGCGGCATTCACCCCATGGTGGGTTATACCAACCAACAATAACACAAGCTATCAACCTCCTGTCAAGCCCTCCTCACGCCAGCATATTTACGGATATGTGTTACTCTACTAATGGCTCGGATTCCTTCTCCGCTCCAGCTGCCTATATCTCCAACCGACATGCATGGGTTCACGTTTTTCCAGAAGCATGTTGCCATCAGAGTTCAAACAGCGGTCTCCGCTACTTCAAATGGGGTATATCTCGTTTGATACTTGAGAGCGAACCGGCACCGGAATTTATCCCCATGTTCATTCATGGCATGCAAGACATCATGCCTGAGGATAGAGCCTTCCCCAAATTCCTTCCACGCATAAATAAAAAGGTCAAGATTGTCATAGGACAAAGTACAGACGTGGATGGTGTATTTGGGGATTATCGAGAGGCTTGGAAGCGGTTGGTCGAGGAAAAAGGCGGTGCGGATCTCCTGAGAGATGATAAGGAGGCTGTGCAGTTGAGAATCAGTGTGGCCAAGGCCGTTCGTGATGAGATTTTAAGGCTGAGGAACACACTTGGCCTCCCGGCCGAGCAAGATGGCACAGCCAGCCTGGCCGAAACATGGGCTAAAGAGCCACAACAGCGTAAATTCAAAAGCCCCGTAGATGGCAGCCTCGTCAATACGCATTAATTCCAAGAGCTACTATAATCGTCAACAAGTTGACTGTACCCCACCATAGACACGATCAAACGCTTTGCTTATTTAGTAGATGCCAGACCGGCCCTCCCTACAATTTACAGCACCTTTGCGCATGTAGTTTCAGGTCATATTTCGACATCTGCAAAACATCCGACCCAGCATAGGAAGCTTGTTTTCCTCTTGACAGGGTTTGTGACTGGAGGCAATGGGGCGCAACCTCTTACCAGTCAAAGAGTTGCCGGCATTGAACCGTTTCTCCCAGCCTGAACGATGTGCAATATCTCAATTGTGACATGTTCAATATTTATCGACACCTTGGGCAGGTACTGTCTGTTGGTATGCTCTCTGCTGAGCCTGTATCGCTTGTTGTTGTTGCGTGTGCTGCTGCTGATGCGCAACAAGGTCATTAAACCAGGGGTGCTGTAAGGCGTCTTGTGCGCTTATACGTAACTCGGGCCTCAACTGAAGCATTCGTTGCAGCAGGTCAATGCCGGTGGGGTCAATAGCATGAAGAATGTTGCGCAAATCCTGGGTGGCGTACATCTGGAATGTGGGTTTGTATTCGGGAAGTTGGGTGATGCCGGACCAGGTGCGTTCTGTCGGAGTTCCCATGATACGAAATATCCTGATGATCTGGTCCTCATTCGTAGTTCCAGGGAAAAGGGGACGGCCAGTATACATCTCGGCCATAATACAGCCCGCTGACCAAATATCAATGCTCGTATTATAGGTCCTGCTACCGAGCAAGACATCCGGAGCACGGTACCACAATGTGACAACTTCGTTTGAAAATGTATTGACAGGAATACCGAAGGCACGGGCCAGCCCGAAGTCGCCGAGCTTAAGCAGTCCTTTACTGTTGATAAGGAGATTCTGAGGCTTGAGATCCCGGTGTAATACCCGATTCTGATGGCAAAAGTCGATCCCCTTGAGCAACTGGTACATGAACGACTTTATTGTGGACGGCTTTAGAGCGCCTCGTTCTCCATTGGTGTCCATATATCTCTTGAGATCCCCATCCATGAATTCAAAGACAAGCATAAGCTTATTCTCAGTATGGATTACATCATGTAGGCCGACAATGTTTTCATGTTTGAGCTCCTTCATGAGCGAGATTTCTCGAATGGCAGTTGATGGTGTGCCTTCCTCGGAGTCCAGATGGATTTCCTTCAGAGCCACAAGCTCGCCTGTTTGGCGGTTTCTACCCTTGAATACCTAGAGAAAAAGCGAATCAATCAATAGACACCCTCCTATTAGTCCATGGGGTACACGCCACAGAGGACTTACTGTTGCATAGGTGCCCTCGCCAAGCTTTTCTAGTTGCTGAAAGGAGCTGGGATGCCTTTTACCATCCATGTTGGGCGATATTTACTGCTGAAAACTTGGTGTCCTTCACCCCGTTGCTTTCCACTCGTCCGTCGTTGGCACGTTCTCCCTATCGCCAGGTTGTCGGTATGTCTTCTTTTGGAGGCAGGCTTGTGCGGTAAGGCTGTTCTCCAAAGAAAATATTACGAGTAAATTACCTAGGAGAGGGATGTGTGAATGAGTACCGGCAGTGGAGGGGTTTGCTTTAGGCGAGGAGGGGTTCCAAGTTCCAGCTGGGGAGGCTAAGCGGCCTGACTCCACAGGCGTGCATTGTGGGGAAGTGGCGG
Source organism: Pseudodiploospora longispora (assembly GCA_036873115.1). Lineage (NCBI taxonomy): Eukaryota > Fungi > Ascomycota > Sordariomycetes > Hypocreales > Pseudodiploosporaceae > Pseudodiploospora > Pseudodiploospora longispora. Next base: position 3,422 of record JAZDSH010000144.1, read on the forward strand.
GATGTTGGGTGAATGTGAAAGCTTCATCTCAGGCCAATACCAGGCAGCAGGTAATTATTACGCCTGCCAGTCCCAATGCTGGCACATAAAGTATACCTTGAGGTACTAATTAGAAAAAGTGGAAGGGTACATCCTAGGCAAACTTACCAGATCCCTCCCACATAGCCCACGACATGAGAACATTTTAGTACTTAGCAGTCAGGGTGCCGTGCCTAAGCCCCTCAGATACATACATTTTTCTAGATTTTCAGGGGATACCTCCCTTGATCGCACCCAAGCCATTACACCGTACTATGGTTACAGACTTTGGCAATTACCACTTGGTTTAACAACGAAGCAACCCAGGCGAGGATTCGTACCGCACTATCTGGCTGCGCGACCCTCGCTGTACCTGCCCTTGTACATGTACTAGGGGGGGTGGTCTGTTGATGGCCCCGCATCGCCCGTGGCACCAGTGGAGGGACCCGTCAGTGGTGGTCACCTGTCGTGATGGGCCAACCAGTCAACCCACATATTGTGCGCGAAGTGGCAAGAGTCAAGAGCACGTCCCAACTGCTCAGATACCTGACATACCATTCTCCAACTCAGATGGAAATGCATGCTCCAGATTCGGTCTATTCTTAATCACTTTGCTGGTCACCAACCTCTTAGGGGCTGTTTGCCCGTCACGTCTCTCAGTTCAGGATGCGGCCTATCTCAGCCTCGGCGAATGCTTCAACCATTCGAGGAGCAACTCTTGCGGGGGCAGATGACATGTGTTCCAAGCAGTCTGTGGCGCCGTTAACTTGCTTCATGGCTACTGAATCCAATGTAGATACTAGAGATGAAAAGTGCTTCCATTCACAATGGAATGGTGGCAAGCGAGCTTCGGGTTTGGACCATCGCTCTGTTGCAGGTCAACATCTGTCATCTCAACCAGTCGCAGCATCCGCGTCACCAACATCTTCGCCCTGTGCCATGAGCAAAATGTTGTCTCAGGACCATATACTACCTACATCGTCAACATATATTGCACCTGCAGCCCCGGAATCTGCATTCAGTGTCCTCTCATCAGATGTCTCGTCTCTTACTTCATCGACTGGCCATGATAGCCTTACTGTGAGTTCGTTGTGGCCCACTCACGAGATTGCTGGCCAGAGTTCTTCCTTGGGAAGCCATGCAAGTGTTCTTGTCCCGCAGCTTATCATGCCGAGTATGGTTGTTCCACGACGCCGTCCATTTACCAACACAGGGAAGTCACTTGGGAAGCTTAAGATTCTCGTAGCAGGCCAAGCTGGTACGTCTATGCCTGCGTATTTTAGCCAGCGCAAATTTGTGCAGTATAATTGCTGACTCGTGAGCAAGGTATCGGGAAAACATCACTCATCCTTTCCATTGCTCGTTGTTGTGAACACATTGTGCACATAGACTCAGCGAGTTCGTCAATGACGGGAAGAGCTATCGAGATACATGCCAGTACACGGCCACGTCCCTGGTGGAGAGCAGAGCTTGAATCTTCATCTTCCTCCAGGAGAAGAGATTCCGCAACATCCGAGGAAATACTCGATAGGAATATATGCTTTGTGGACTTCCCAACACATTCTAAGGCGGGTGACATATCATCAGAGGTTCTTTATGTGGAAGAACAATTGATCTCAGCTTTGAATAAGCCAATGGAGGATGCAGATTTATGGGCGTTTTTGAGCAGCGGAGCGCATCCCATTGTTGATGCTGTTCTTTATCTACTACCTCATTCAGGTATGATGAGGCTCGTTCTGCCAGAAATCCTATACACAATGGAAACTAACGAACTCACAGGTCCTATGCAGAGTGATATTGCCACTATGAAGGCTTTGCAGAGCATCACCAATCTTATTCCGCTATTGGCGCACTCTGATGAATATGGAGACGAGGAAATGACACTATCCAAGCTCGCAGTGCGGCGGAAGCTAGAAAGTGAGGTCATCGGTTGCTTTTCTTTTGCGATGCCAGATCTGCCGGAGGAAGAGTCGACAATTTATGCTGTTTCCAGTGTCTTGCAGTCCGATGATGATGTTATAGACGCAAGCGTATTAATGAGCTCTGACTACATTCAGCCCTTAGCCTCAAGTGATCTGAGCCGCCTTGTGGACGATCTCTTATCTCAGGATGGTAGCTCTAGGCTGCGCCATTGTGCTGCTTTGAAGTGTATAAACTGGCGTCACCAGCGTGGTCTGGGATCTTCTTTTCAGCCCGTTTCGAGCTACCAGACCATGGCAGTTACGGTACCCCTTGCGCCTTCCTTACCTGTTGGCACCTTTGTTCAACACCAACGCTGGAGGCGCATCGAGGCTGTCAACTGGGCAGATAGTTTGCAACAAAGTCTTACAACGGAACGATTAGACGAGATGATGTCACAATTTGCATGGTCAGAATCGATAGCATGCGAAATGCCCTTGGCGAGGGTCCCAACACGCAAAGAAAATCGCCGAAGTCGAGCCCTGAAGGTATCGAATGATTTTCCTCATCAAGATCCCCTTGGACTTTTGCAAGTGGTCAGTCAGTTTAAGTGCAGAGGAAAAGTGACCCTTGAACTGCTAAGTAGTCTTGGTGTTGTCGGGGGTGTTGCTGCCTGGTTGGTTCATCCCGAGTGAGAGTTTTCTTCCTCGGCTCAAGCCAATTTCGAAGCAATAGATGGGTGGTTCATAGGTGACTCTATCATGGTTCAGCCAATACCAAATATAACTTGTATACACCAAAAATACAGTTGCCCAATTGCTGACTCTCATTGGTGTCTACTGTCACCGTTTCATTATCTATGCACTTTTGCGCAATTTTGAATGTGAAGCTGTCTGCTTCGAACAGGTTATGTAGCGCAGCATGGGTGGAGGAGCATTGAGGGAGATATACTTCCTCGGCGGCGGAGAAATGCAAGCAATGTAAGGCTCTTGTCCAGGAGTGGCATTTATGGCGATGGTGGAGCTGCCTTATTAAGCTGACTGCTGATACTAGGGCCACTTCCTCAGGTAGATAGATGGTTGTCTATTATTTTGAAATATTCCAGCCCATGCCACAAACAAAACTGACATTGCATTTATTCACTAAGTTTGACCCTCACTTGTCGTTAACGTTTTGGTCATGGGCTTCGAATTTGCAGTGTTTGCTAAAACCTGGTTGTCCAAATACCAAGTGGATTGTCAAACTGTTGATGAATCCATAGGTGGGTACTAGGTAGTGTTTATCAATGTGAACAGACTTGTCGAAAATGCTAGCTCCAGAAAGATCTATGCGAAGTTCGATGAATGTCAAAACTGAGCAGGCGAAAAGAAAGACACGTTGTGGAGGGGGCAAGGACTAAGATCGATTCATGTCCAACCCAAATTACAAGACAGCGATATTACTAATGTAAATTTAATTCAAGTTCTAACCATTCAATAATTTTCAACATATCACAATACTCGGATCACTTCTATCTCTTCATTCACCTCCAGCATCGTCTTTGTTTTGCATACCCTGTAGTGTGACCCACTTTTTTTCCCGCAATATGCCTGCGGGCCCGGTGTATGAAATCCCCACCACGCTTTTGATTGCAAGCCATCCACAATCCCAGTCCTGATCAGTATAGGTGAAGTCAAACAATGTTGAATGACATAGGGATGAACAAGAGTCTGCTATAGCTCTCTCTGGGTCGTCAACGGCTTACACTGTGCCCCGATTGATACACACGCCCAGTAAATGAACTCAAACAATTAAGATGCGTGAAATCGTCACCCTTCAGCTCGGCCAACAGAGCAACTATGTCGCTACGCACTTCTGGAACACCCAGGAATCATATTTTACCTACGGAGATGAGGCGAAACCCATCGTGGACCATGATGTTCACTGGCGTGGCGGCATCGGTGCTGATGGGAACGAGACCTTTTTACCACGGACCGTTGTCTACGACTTGAAAGGAGGTTTTGGTTCTCTGCGCAAGATCAATGCTCTATATGATGCGGATTTTGGTATCGATGCAGCCGCTGGGGCTGCATCTCTCTGGTAAGTTGGCCATTATATGGTGGCAACAGTTACAACGTTGTTGTTACCTTCGTACTGACTAATCCCTCCTCGAAATGAAACTCCTTGCTTACTATATATGCATGCTACCATAGGCCTGGCAAACCTGAGCTTCACGAACAGCAACCGCTCAGTTCCAGCGAATATCAGCAGAGTCTTGATGCTGGAATTCAGCCAGCACCGCTCATATCGAACAGGGTTCGCTACTGGTCTGACTACTCTCGGGTTTATTACCACCCCAAATCCCTCGTGCAGATTCATGATTACGAGGTACACTCGACCATCATGCCGTTCGAGCGCTTCTCCATGGGAACAGCTTTGTTCCAAGCGCTTGACAGGGAGCATGATCTTGTGGACCGTGACTGGCGACCATTTGTCGAAGAGTGTGATCAAATGCAGGGCATTCAAGTCTTCACTACATTGGACGATGCCTGGGGCGGGTTTGCCTGCTCATATCTGGACGCTTTGCGAGACGAATATCCAAAGTCGTGTATCTGGGTCTGGGGATCCCAGGGCTCGTTGGCTGGTATTTCAAGGGAGAAGCGTCGACTTGGTATGGCCAATGTGGCCCAAAGTCTTGCTCATGCCAGCTGTCAAGCCTCAATGGTAGTTCCTCTGGCTATTCCAACAAGTCAACTACCACGGAATGTTGTGCTGGACCGTCGTTCGCTTTGGGAAACATCTGCACTGCTCGCTATTGCTGCTGAGAGTGCCATATTTCAGTCCCGCCTCGCTCCAGGTATCAACATTGAGCAAGCCTCCCTTACTGACATGGTCCAGGGCTTGAACGTCAAAGGTAACCAAACACTTGCCAACCTCAAAATGGTGGTTGGGCAAGAGGCCAGCAGCCATGAGGATGCGAGTCTTGACATGTATCTCTCTCAGATTGGTGGACTCGAAGCTCAAACGACCAAACATAATTTACGAATTTTTGGACAACTTTTGACATGGCGGGGGGTCGGTATTACTAAGAAGGAGATGGATTCTGTAGTGACACAAAATCAAAGACCCATCATGGGAAACCCTGTCCTGCAGAGGTAAGATCATAAACTTAGCTGTTTTCATATTTCCTGATACACACAACTCCAGGATATGTGGCTGAGCTAACGCGAATAGATACACATCTTCTGTTCAATTCCCTTTGCTAGATAGCTATCCTAAGCTCTACACTGATGTTGGAGAACGGGGCGGCGTCCAGGTACATACATCTATATCCACCGATAATTTGATCCCCGCACAGATGAAATCCTTGCGATCTCAGATTACATGGACCATGGGACTAGAGGACCGAGAAGGCCTTGTCAATGCCCTGGCTGAAATAGAAGACACCTACCAGGATGGCTTCAGCAGTGGGAGTGATGAAGATAATGATGATTCTTAGTGTAACATGATCCTATCGTTCAATTAGAGGCAGAGTATAAGAACTGTTTGCTGAGATGTCGAGTCTTGAAATAGGATGTGCATTCGCTGTCTGGCAAACCATTTTCTTTTTGGGTTTTTGGTTTTTGCGTTTTCTACAATACCCAATCTGGGTGTAAATGTGCGTCTGTAGGATGCATCAGTCGCCAGGTGTCTGAAACCAATATCTATATCCATGGATCATGCCACCATGGATTCCCTAGGACTGCGGACTTCGTAGTGTGAATGCTATACTGCTCCGCCCCTGCAACTCAAGTGTGCTGACGCCTAGTATGTATTTACTTTTCCGGCTATGACCTTAGACCGGATGCAATAGTACAACAAAGAGGTGAAGGCTGGGAATGGAAAGTAACCGGATAAAAGTGGCCAAGATGGTTAGAAAATTGAAGCAAGTGCATTGTGGGGTGATGAAGTGCCCTCTGTCCTTGTGTTACATTATGCACAGGTTGATAGGGTAACGTAAGGGTCTGCTTCCTGTTAGCAGCCTAAAATATGAAGAGTTGGATGCTTAGCATGGAGTCAAGCCTTAGCGGTTCAACGCTCTTAATCCGTTCAACAAACACATCTCACAAGAACGTGGATTCCGGAAAATAAACGGTTGTCATTATTAACCGGCGGCTGCAACTGGGGCCTGCTGCCGCTTCGCTGGTGCTGGGTTATCCTGCTTGTTCATTAGCACATTTTCTTTCTCCACTGAGAAGCTAATTCCAGTGTCATATCCTACGGCTCGGAGTCGAATGCCGATGCGCTGAATTACCTCTGATGGGCCTCGTTTCTTGCCATTGGCCTGCCTCTTCGCGCCGCTAGACTTTTTCTGAGGTTTCTTTTCGCCTGACTCGAATACATCATCTGGAAGATTGAAACTAGATCGTGAATTAGATAGAGCTCATGTGATCTGCAAATAGCGGGCAAGGGCTTACTTTCGAACATGCTGCACGCCAATTGATACAAAAGGATGCAACTCCTCCTGATACCTTTTCCATTGAGTACATAGAGCCTTAAACTCGTCGACCTGGTATGAAAGATCAAGTGATTTCGCGGCTGTAATGTTAGCATCTCCATGGCGGATGCAGAATTTACTAAGCATATTCTTTGTCGTGAAAAGGGGGCATACCTTCGTCTAACTCGAGACCAATATAATACGTACTCGTGAAGACTTCAGTTGGTGTGATTGGACCTGCATTGCCGCTGCCATTGCCTTGTTCCTCTTCGCCAGGAGTCATGGCAGGCTCATCTTCCTGTGTCTCAAACTGGGCGTTGGATACCTGTACAAATTCGAGACTACCTTCTTGGACTTGTTCGATTTCGTTGTCGTTCTTACACCGGTGCCTCCGGTCATATCCCTTATTGAATGCATGTGCTAATGCAATAGATGGATGCTGTTCCAGTTTCTGCACAAGCATACGGACCTTAGACTCAATGTATCCAGACCATACCTTGTGTGCTTCCTTAGTCTTGCTTGCAGATATGACGGAGATGTAATACTTGTAGCCACAAGTGAAAAATGTATGCTTGATGAAAAGGTCGCTCCAAAGTCGCTTTCCTACCATGATTTGCTCTGATAACTCAAGCCCATGCTTAAGTTCACGGTTGATAATGGTCATTGAAGACCGTGTAATATTGAAAGTTGCACACATCGACGGGTAAGCGGGGGTGATTACAGGCATGAGATGAAAGGAATCTCCTTTATAAAGCTACGCCACAAACACATTAGGAGGGAACTTGAAATGGTTTTGGGGATGACAACGCGTACCTTCGGGTTCCATACTCGAACCGGTAGTGGGCCGCTACCTATGGGTTTGAGAAGCACAGGCTGCGGCCATCGCCACTGGCCTATGATAAGGAAGAATTTGTTCACTATAACGGAGGTCGCAGCTTTGGGGTAGAGCTGGCAAACACGGGCAACGAGCATCGCCCACGCGACACCGCCAGGGAAGCCCATTATATTTGCGTAAATTGCACGACGTTGCGCCCATAGTTTGATGGCCCGAAGTGCGAGCTTGAAAGTGCTCTCCTCTGGAACAAGCGCCAAAATCTCGTCTGTGACACGGGTACCATTGAGTGATCGTAACTCGGCTTCATCTAGACCACGTAGCAAGCTCGAGTCTTTCAGATTATCAAAGTCTGGGGCAAGTTGTTTCTGTATGATTCTGGAAAAAATCAAATCAATACTTATACCTGAAAACTCAAACTTGATGATCGGCACGAAAGCATCCATGACCACGGTCAGGTCCGTTACAGACCCCGTTGGAGCCATTTCAGTGAGTAAATCAGGAAAATATTTGAAATAATCGTCACGAGTGACATATTTCGGAGCGACAATGAGGGTATCAATATCAGAACCGGGACCAAACACACCCAACCGGAAGCTGCCGTATGTGAATACTTTTCCCCTGGCATTCTTGATGAGGATTTCGTTTTTTGGTTCCTTTTCTCTGGCGACCTTTCTCACAAACTCATCACAAATAAGCTGAAGCGACTCTAGGACTTTATGCCTGCGATTGAAATTAGATTAAGATGGATTGTCACTGAACCGAGATTGTACTGCCTTGCCTTTTTTGTGTTTCAGAGGGGCTTTCGAAAGTTTTCTGACGCCGAAGTTCCTCTATGAGAGCATCACTGGCTCGCTTCTCTGATTCAGTAGGCAAAGTAACAGAAATAGGAGGCGTGACACCGTAAAATTGCTCGGTAGCCATGGTGACTGAATAGCGTTGATTATTTAGGGCTGTGGGCTGTAGGCGCAGAGGAGCCGTAGGGAAGTTCGGTGAAGTCACAGCTTATTCCCTTGCTTTCAAGCTTGATAGCTGCCTCCGGCGCCGGCGTTGGGATTCAGGTTGTGCAACAAACGTGGAGGATTTGGAACTAGGCGCGTTCGTCGCGATTGTAGGTTGCGTGAGAAGGTATTCGTACACAGGCCTATCCTTTCTTCGTCCACCCTAATTTAGTAAGTACCTGCTGGGGCAGGGTTCGGTGACAGGGTTAGTGTTTATCCGTGTACGAGCTGCCTCGCCAAGCTTAAATTCATCAGTGCAAGTGAAGCACGAGGCACCGTACTGGGGCCATAAAAACCCCAAGAGAACTGGGTCTTTTGGTATTGGATAATGTACTTGTGAATGAGCAAAATATCCAGTATTACTCTTTTACCCTCCACCTGTGATTAGTGACAGGTACCAAGAGCTCAATACCTGTTTGGCATTTCAAAGTCTTCTGCCTGGGACTCTAGCTAGCGCGTCAGGTGATGATTAAATGCATGATGATGTATCTATCGTTCTCAAATTGAAACACGGATGGGTTCAAGTGGACCATTGGAGTACTAGGTATACCTGAATATTAACTAATATTACCCGTATTGCCGCCTTAATTGCAACCTTTCCGCAGCGCCATCAGGCGAAGTATGCATTTAAGACGAGGATATTGGGAAATCGAGGTGGCCTGTGCATCCGACCTGTCAAGGGCGACAGGGGGACCACGAAATTCAATAAACGCGAACGCGGTAGTATTACCTATTATTAACTAACAAACCTTCAGGCTGAGGAGTAGCGAAGTCGAAATCCATATATCAGCCACCCACCAGGCCATTTCAGCTTATTCCCTATGTCAACTTGATAAGGCCTGCAACACAAGCAACGCGAGAATCGTGGCCTCCCTTTCACCTTGGTAATTCCTACTCGTTGTTTGTTAGCATTGCTAGTTTGCTCAAAATTGTGCGCAACGCTGCTGCTCCCGCTTATGTTTCTTTCGGTCTTGCAACAACTGACCGCGGGAGCATCTCGACTCCCTCCAGCTCCCACTTCAACGTCAACAATCGCTTCTATTTGACTATTAACGATGCCTCCGTCAGCAAAAAGAAGCCAGCGCGGTCTGCGCGACCTGCGCAAAGATATGGATTCTGCCACAGCTATTGAAATAGACATAGAAGACTCATCGCCAAGCCGACCCGTGAAACGTCGCAAGAAGGTATCATCACCAGATCGTTTCGGTTCTGGAGGTCCGACTGTTCCTCCCTTAACCCAACCACTGGATGCTGAATCTCTACCAACAGCCGGTGATGACCAACTTGTAGCACAGGTCACACCACAACTAAAAAGTCAACCTGTTCAAGCCAGCAAGGATCATGCCAATGCCATACATGAGGCCAACGGCGATGGCGTTAAGGCATATGCGAAAGTAGCGGCCCAAGATTGGACCTTCTATATTACGAAACTTAATGTGAATATCGGTCGCGCTCCGGAAATTTTGCACGCCAGCGGTGATGATGACGGGAGCCAAGATCACATACACATTGATCTGGGACCAAGCAAGATGGTCTCGCGTGAGCATGCATCCATATGCTTCGATTCCAAAGAGGAGAAATGGGTGCTTCAGATAAAGGGCCGTAATGGAGCTAAGGTTAATGGCCAGCCTCTTAAATCAAGAACCTCGCATTCCCTCACCAGCGGCGAAGTCATTGAGGTTGGCAATGTTGAGATGATGTTTGTTCTACCCTCGGAAATCAGTCCTCTTCATGTCCATCCCATATTTCTTCAAAGATGTGGATTGAGTAGCGAAACACCACGCGTTGCACCCGCTCGACGCCATCCTCTCATTGCCCCCGCGCCATCAGATCGCGTACGACCGGGTACTCCGCCGTCAACTCAGCGCTGCAGCGTTGGAAGCAGCACAAGGTCTCCTGCAGCAGCTAGCACACCAGCTATTATGATCGGCACCAACGGTTTGGATCTAAGTCACGATGACAATCTGCACATTAAGCCTCAATACAGCTATGCGCAGATGATTACCCAAGCCATTCTGAACGCTCCAGATGGAAAGTTAAATCTGAACGGAATCTATACTTTCATTATGAGTAGCTATTCATATTATCGTCATCAGCAAGCTGCAGGATGGCAAGTGAGTTGTTCCCATTTGTGCGTTGTACCGCCGTTTTGATTTTGGGGTTCTAATCATGGATAATAGAATTCTATTCGTCACAATCTGTCGCTCAACAGGTCATTCGACAAAATCGCACGGTCGACGGATGAGCCAGGTAAAGGCATGAAATGGCAGATTGTGCCCGAAGCCCGGGACGAAATGGTCCGAAACGCCTATAAAATCGGTCGAGGTGGACATCGGGGATCTTCTGCCCCTTCATCGCCAAGTCAACTTAACTACATCACACAGGGACCAAAAGAAATGGGAGCCCGGGATTCTCCGTCCTCTCGCAAACAGGAAGAGTCCCCTTTAGCCTCGCCACGGCTTCGACCCTCGTTCTACATGGTTCACTCAACACCTGATCGAACTTCCGCAAGGAAATCCGGGAGAAGCGCAGCATTGACTGCTGATGGCAGTCCACTACCACGGCAAAGGAAACCGACTACGACTGACTCGACCTTTTCAACCTTTCAACCGCAGTCACCTACGCTCACCTCATCTTACTTGCAAGAAGATGGTGCTTCTTTTGTCACGCCGGCCCCTCCACGCGTTCATCCTAAATTAGCGCCCCCAAGCACCGCTCAGCGGCCCAGCCAACACATGCCGACTAGCTCTCCAGCGCCCTTCTGGAAGTACGCCGATGTAGGCAGCACGCCATTAAAAGCCCCTGCACAGTACGAACTTAGTCCCTCTAAAATTGCTGTTGGAATTCCGCCGCAGAGCAGCAGTCCGCCTCGAGCCAGCAAGTCACCTCCAAGCAGTCCCTCTCGGCCGCAGAGATCTGGACCACAGCAGCACATCAGTCCATTAGACGAGATTGAGGAGGAGCAAGGTTTCGACTTGACGAAGTACGCTCGTCTACTCTTAAACCGGCAACTTCCTTATGCTAATTGAGATTTAATAGGGGATTTCAAAGTATTGGTGCCTATCATGCCCCGGTAGGGAGAGGGGTTTCAGTTGCAAGTGCATTGAGAGGCGGCACATGACCGGTGCCTTCATTCCAAGTAGCTGATGTTTAGTATGTGAATTCATTTGGACGCTTCGGGGGTATCTCAGGTTGGAAAAGATGCGTTACGGCTTTTTTATGTCTGGTGGCGTTGGTAGAAGAGAGGTAAACATTATAAGAGAGGAAACTTTGCCTAGCGTAGATCTTGGTCAGAAGCTACTTTGTTTATGCACTCTTGGTATTATTAACCTATGTTGACATAAGAGTACTCATGCCACGCCCCACTTTTCTGGTTCTCGCATTTGCTCGCATTATCAAAGGTGGTGCTTATCGCCAACGTGGCCAGATCAGCAATATAGCCACTTTTAATATAATCTCTATAGATTATTATATGTTTATTCCTGTAAAATATTTATTAAATTTTTTTAATTTATATATATATAGGATATCCTTTTCTTATTCGAATTTAAAATAATATTTAATATATTCTTATAGATTTTATAAACTAATAAAAAAGATTTATACTTTTAAAATCTTTAAAAGATAATATAATTAATCTAATTTATTATTAATAGA
>JAZDSH010000145.1:0-13187 GCA_036873115.1 Pseudodiploospora longispora
CCTATCTAATATAGATTATATAAATATTATTTAGTTTATTATTTTTTATTTTATAATCTAAAGGTATTTAGAAGTTATTATTTAAAGATATTATAATTAATAAAGATTAGATTAATTTCTTTCTTTAAGGTATTTATTAAGGTATTATTAATATAATCTTAGAGTATTGGTTTAAACTAGATAAATATAATTATAGTAAAAAGCCTTATAATATATCTTATTTTAATTAATTTAAGCTAGAATTATATTAAATAATATAAAAAGAAAGTATAAAGTTAGATAAGAAACCCTTAAAGCTTATTTAAGATATTATTAAAGGGCTTAGATATTTATAGCTTTAAGATTTCTTTAATATCTTTTTTATTATATATTTATACTATAATTATTTCTAATCTATATTTATATTATTTTATTTAGATTTCTATATTCTTAAAAAGCTATTTAATCTAGAGTTATAAGGTTTTAATAATAAGTTTAGCTATTTTTACCTTTTCTTTATATATCTTATATTAGTCTTTAAGTTTCTTTTTTAGGATTTTTATTTTTGATTTAAGTTCTTCCTAATTATTTTAGAGATCTTTAAAGGTAATCTTAATCTTATTATTAATATCTATATTTAGATTATTAATAGGGATGTTTAAGGATCCTTTTTAATTAATAATTCTAGATAAAGTAGAGGTTTAGGGAGCTATTATAAAATAATAATATTATTTAGGGTAATATAATAATCTATTAAATAAGAGTTATTAATATATAATATTTAATAAATTTCTAAGGGATAAATCTAATAAAAGGGTTTATATTAATAGATAAGTTAGGGTGTTTTAAATAATATAATCTATTATATTAATAATAAATATAGAGTATTATAATTAAGGTTTAAGTATTAATATAATAAATAATAGTAAATAATATAATAAAATTAAAAGTATATTAATAATTATTTAGGCTATATTTAAAAAGTGAAATTTAAGGGTATATATATATATTATAGATTTATTAGATTTATTATATTTATTTCTATAAATCCTATAAATCTAGGTATAGACTTATTAGACTCTTTGCTTATTTAAGGTATAAGTCTAATAATCTAGCTATTATTAATACTACCCTAGCCTAAGTATATATTAGTCTTCTTATATAACTTTATCCTATTTATATAACTGTCTTATTAGGTTATAATAAAAAGAGTTTATTATATAATTAATTAGGAACTCTTATATTTTAGTATTTATACTTATATTAACTATAGTTTATCTTAGCTGTTTTAAGTCTAAACTATAACTTAATATATATGGCTTATAGTATATTATCTATAATATCTTTCTTATTTCTCTTATCCTATTTATTAAATATCTTAATAATAGCTTACCTAAGAATAAGTACTAGATTAACTATACTTATATTGATTTTTATTATTATAGCTTTAGCTTTATCTATTCCTAGGTAAATCTAATAGAGTAATAAATACTTATCCTATTTAATTAAGACTTAAGAATTATAAAGAAGGACCTTTATTAGGAGTTGGATTCCTTTCTAGGGCCTCTATAATAGAAGATATACTATTATTAAGCTGTATAATATATTTTTAAGCTAGTTATTTTCCTCCCTTCCTTTAATACCTAGTTAATAATAGTATTTTTATTATAGAAAGGTATTAAAAGTTTAATATAATAAAAAATCGATTTTTATATAATAATTTATATAGAGTAAAATATTTTAACTTCTATACCCTTATAGTATTATATCTATACTATATAAGTTAAAATTAAATAATTTACTATTATTAAACTAATATTTAAATATATATAAACTAGACTGAAATAAGTATCTGCTTTTTTATTTTATAAATAATATTAAAGATAGTTTTTTTTAGATAAGGTATAGCTAGATATAGTATAAATAATATTTTTATATATAATTATAAAGTAATTATAGCACTCTAACCTTTTTAATATAATATATTAATCTAATGCTATTTTAGATTATATCGATTAATATATATAATGCTCCCCTTATTAAAACCTTATATAATATCCTCGATAATCTGTTATCTGCAAGGTATCTTCTATTATTCTTGAGCTCTTTTCTCTTATAGGATATATACCTTGCCTCTCTATGTATTACCTAAGTCAATTAGTATATAATTAAAGGCCTGTATCCTTATGAATTTAGGTCAGTATCCTCCTGCCTATTATTATCAGCCCTACTCTACTACTATAATGGAAATGCTTGGAAGCCTAAAGAGTTAGGCTATATTGGCTAGACTACTGCTCCTTTATAGAACAGCCGGAGGCAACTAGTAACTACTTGCTTCCATACCAGTTCTTCACCACTATAAACACTGAGGCTTCTATTGATAGTTAGTGGTTGTATGATGACCCTGAACTTGATTACTTAACACCACCTCCTCTAGGCGACTTTGGTGGTCTTATTATTCCAAACCAGCAACGATAAGGTCGACCAGGACACACAAATATTAACAATCGGATACTAAACCAAGCCCTATCCAAGTATAAACTATACACTATTAAATAAGCACTTTGTAAGAAGAAGTCGAAGCTTATGGAAAATATAATACAGAATATCGACCGCTACCCTAATGATTTCTAGGAGATTAGTTTTAAGTCCGAAATCAATGTGATCGTAAACAAAAAGAAGCTAACTGATACTTATAAGCCGGATAATACTTAAATTATCGTTTCGATAAGTACACGAGGGGTAGATAAAATACCCTTACAAGCCCCTGGACTTAAATCTAACTAGAGTAATACAAACAAGCAGATTAATAGCTGGTCTAACCTAGTTTATAATAGAAGCAAATTAATAGTTCAGATCAGTTTTATTTTCAAGGAGAGTAAATAGCTAGTATCTATTAAAAAGGGCCACTATGGGCAGAATACCATAATTATTCAGCTTGATAAGCAAGCTACTATCCACAACGACTATAATAGTATAGATAAAGTTCTGATTTAGGAATAAGTATATAATATCTTTAAGTGCCTAGGAGTAGGCTATAATATAGGGCTATATTACTGATATAACCTAGTTACTAGTATCCGTTATCTGGTATTAATTAAAACTTTATTTAAGTTAGTTAAGTATGCTAAAAGAGGTGGGAAGTTGAAAGAGTATAGTAATGTTCCGAAATATCTTTAGAATAAGATCTTGGATCCATTAATTAAGTATAAGTAGGCTAATAGCCCTTAGATTTATATTATTAATATTATTCCTAGGGCTAAGGCTGTGCCTCTATCTAAAAAGCTTAAAATTATAGGCCCTTAAGATAAAGCTATAAATAAATATTATAATTAGTATTATTCTTAAATAGTTAATAAAAATTAAAGAAAGTACTTCTATATAATTATTAGGATTACTCTTATAATATACTTTCTATTAAACCAGCTCTTTAAAGTATAGAAAGAAATAATTAAATTCTTTATTATATATAAGATTCTATAAGGGATTATACACTAATAAATAAGTATAATAAACAAATACAAGGATATAATATAGGAATAACCTAATATAATATATTGAACATCGAAATAGTTACCAGTATAGTATAACCTTTTAAATAATTTAAGAATGACTTTTATTTCCTTTATATCTTTCCTTGCTATAGCCGCGCCTCTATCTAAATTCAACTATAGATTATATAATAAAGCCATAGAATAATTTTTATATAATTACGAAATTAATCTTTCTAGAACGCCTCTATTAGACCGAGTTTAAAGGTAAAGAAAGAGAAAATTTTATTAATCTAATATTATATATATAAACTATATAATTAAGCTTAAAATTTTAATAAAGATTAACTGCTAAGACATTACCATTAAATAGATACTAATTTATTATATATTATCTTATCCCTTATTAAGCTTTAAGTAAACTTAAATCGGATAGAATATATAATCTATATTATCCTATTAGCTTATAGATAGAGGAAGCTATTAATTAATATACTATATATATAATTAAAGGTAATCTTATCTATCTTAGCTAATTAAGCTGAAAAAACCGGATAGATAATAGGTACCCCGAAATCATATTATTAAATTAAAGTATAAGTTATTATTTTAAACCAGGTTTTATACTTACTCTTTATCTAATAATTCCAGATACTTTATTATAATATTAAGAATTATATCCCTTATAGAGTGATTATAAATAGCTATAGATTTATATTATAATTTATAGTATACGGTTATAATTAAAGCTAGTAGTGATAGCAGTGGAAGAAAAACAGCGAATAGTTATCCAGAGTAAAGTCTATAGAAAAGAAGAAAGAAATGATTAAATTGCTAATAGAGAAAGAAAGCAGGATTCAACTAGGAATCTAGCTATCTTATATATCTAAATAATACTAGGATTATTTGGAATTATTTAAGAATTCTAAATAATATTTCTTTGGATTTCTAAGTATTCTAAATAATAAGAAAGGGAGGGGATAAGGGATAAGCCCTTATTTTACTAATCTAGCCTAATATAGCAGATCAGGCTGTATAGGCTTTTTAGGTCTTATTATAGGTTAGGCTGCTATCTTATAGCAGGTCTGGCTGCTAGGGCTATAGCAGGTTTAGCTGCTAAGCTGTAATAGGTCTAGCTATTAGTCTTATAATAGGTTAGGCTGTTATATAAAACCCACTTATTTTAATACTCTCTCTAGTAAGCTATATAGTATATAATTAGCTTTTAATAGAGGGTTTTTATAGGTTTAATAAGCTTAAAAAGCCCTAAAATATAGGGCCTATTAAAGCCTTAATTAGCCTATTAGCAGATATAGCCTTAGTTATAAGATAATTTATCTTAAATAGCCCGCTAACTATCTTCTACCTAATATAATAGAATTTTAGCAGGGTATGCTTAATTCGGGTATACTGATCAGGGTTCTTAGTATTACTTATAAAGGCTATATTATTATAATATAGGTCTATAGGTTACTGAAGAGGGATTTTTAGCTCTATAAATAGCTTAGAGAGCTATTTTAGCTCTTTTATAGTCTCTACTAAAGTATCTGATTCAGCTTTTATAGTTAAGAGGGCTATAGTAGTCTATCTCTTTGCCTTCTAGCAGATAGGTCCGCTAGCTAGCTTAAAGAGATACCTATAAGTAGATTTACTAGTGGTTTTATAGCCTGTAAGATCACTGTCTGAATAGCCTAGCAGCTAAAGAGCTAATTATTTAACCTATATAAGGTCTAAAGCCTTATAAAGAATAGCTAGTTCTTTAGAGCCTTTTAGGTATTTTAAAAGGTTCCTAGCTATATTATAGTGGTTGATATAGCCCTATTATATATATTAAGAAAGCCACTGAATTAGAAAGGCTATATCAGGCCTAGAAAGTAGTATAGGGTATATTAAAGTCCCTATAATCTATTAATAGGTTTATTGTTTAATAGAGGTAAGAACCCTTTTTAGGGATTCTTTTAGCGCTTTAGGTTATAGGGGTATAGTTATAAGGGTTATATCTTATAGCTGAAAGCGCTAAAGAGCCTTATTAATATACTAAGACTGGTACAGCTATAGCTCTCTTTTAGCCTAGTTATGGCTGATTTAGACCCCTAAGAAAAAGGCTATAAGGCCTTTATCTTCTATAATAAAGACCTTATTTAATAAGCGTTTTAGCTTGTTAATATAGGGTAGGTCTAGTCTTATAATAAGGCAGTTATTAATATAGGTTATAATAAAGGTATTAGTCTTAGTATTAATAAAGATAGCTGGGTTAGAGATTAAGGGTTAGAACCCTAGGGTAATTAATAGCTTAATTAGCTACTATTACTATTTATAAAGGCCTTACTTTAGCCTGTATAAGGCTTTTTTTAGTAAAATAATCTGTTTTATAATAGGATTATAGCCTAGCTTAGCTAATAAAGTTATTAAAGGTCTGTTTTTAGGTATCTAGGTCTTTATAAAAGAAGAGAAGCCTTCTAGAAATTCTATAAAAATATCCTTAAATAACTAGCTATTTAAAAAAGCCCCTATAAAATCAATTTACTCGATTTCCTAGTTATAAAAGGCTATTAAAGCTAGTAAAATCCATTAAATAGGGGGAATATTAATAGCTATAAAGGTTTTAAAGTAATCTTTTCCTTCAGTTTATATAAAACCTTTTATAACAAGCCTAGCCTTATATTTTAAGGGCTGATTTTATAAGTCCTTTTTAAGCTTAAGAATAAGCCTATTTTTCAGTATTTTTCAGTCTTTTAGAATCTCTGAAAAAGGGATAAAATATATAACTTTAACTTATAGAATTTGATGGAATTCGCTATAAATAGTACTAATCCACTGTTCTTTAGCAGGGTCTTCTAAGGCTTGTTTCCAGTTAGCAGGTTCTAAAGAATCCTTAGTAGTGAATTTTACCTTTAGCTTATAATAGATATTTATAGGGTAGGCAAGATCTAGCTATATAGGTTCAGGGTCTTTTAATAGCTATAATAGTTATACTAGGGGCTGTGATAAGGGCTATAATAGCTATACTGGGGGCTATGATAAGGGCTATAGCAGCTATAACAGTTATTATAGCGTTTATAACAGCTATTATAATGCTTATAATATAGGTTCTGATAGCTGTATAGGTCTTCTAGCTTAATTAAGAGCTTATAAATCAGTTAGATTCTTTAGGGTAGGTTGGTCTATCGATTTTGGTGGGGTATAAAGCTCTTTTAATTCTCTCTTTAAGCTAGAAGGGCTTTAAAGGCTATAAAAATTACCCTTTAAGCCCTGGCTTATAGGGCTTATTCCTTCTATAATATAAAGGAAGGAGGTCTTAGTTATCTACTAATAGGAGGGTATATAGATTAAATAGATATTTTTGCTTAGTATAACTAGCAGCCTAGCTAATTCTATTCTAGGGCTTAATTTAGTGCCTTATTAACGCTTCTTAGCAGGGATAACAACCTTATAATAGGCTCTAATAGCTCTATAGACTACTAGATTTAGTTTATTAACTATTAAAGCTGGTTTTAGCTCTTATAAGAAGAGCTATAATAGGCTAAGGTCCCTATTTATAACCATTATATAGTTTAATAATAGATTTAATCACACCCCCTTACTAGTTAACTAAGCTATAGCTATATAGGTTATACTTAGGAGGATTAGACTGTATAAATAGATAGGCTATACCTAGATTATTTAATTAAATAGATATTATTAAATCCAGAGCTTTCCCTCTATTTTTCTTAAAAATCCTAAGTAATTCCTAGTAATTAATTAGAAATTTTCTAATTACTTTCTAGATTAAGAATAGGATAATTAATTAATCCCTTAAATCTACTTTTATTTATTATAGCTTTATAGCTTTTCTTAATTATCTTAAAGTCTTATATTTATACTTAATTATATATAGCTACCCTATATTATTTAATTAGCCTTAAGTATAATATATTATTATATATATTATTTTTCCTTTATTAAAACTAATAATTAAGATAAAAGGATTTCTTATCTACTTTATAATTAAGAGGATTAATTAATACTAGATTAATATTTATAATATAGCTAAGAGTATTTTTAAGCTGCTATAAAAACCAGTTTAAGAAGAATTATTATAGGTATCCTTGTAAGATCTCCTAATATATATAAATAAGAGATATCCTTAAGGTTAATCACCTAGAATCCTATAAAAGGCTGGTTAATATTAAGCTATTAGGAAATCTAAAGCCTATTCTATAAAGATAATATATACTATCTTTATTAAATAGTAAGGTATTATTAATCTCTTTAAATCTATTTATTAATTTATAAGAATATAAAGATAACCTAGAGAAACCTATAGGATTATTTAATCCTAAAATAAATAATAAAATAAATACTTTATAGCTTAGAGTCTATTTATAGAATATTAGAATTAAAAGATAAGATACCTTAAATATATCTGATTTATCTAAATAAAATATTAATAAATATAAATAAAACTATTTTAAGTATTAGATTTAGCTTAAGGTAAATATTAATTATTATAATAATAAGGGATATTCCCTATATACTGATCTAGTGATTTGCTTTTTTATAGTATAAATAAGTATTTTTATAAGTTATTTTATTTTAGGGAATAGTTTATAGTCTGTTCTCTTTTTATATATTACTTTTTTAATAGCTAAATAATTATTATTAGATAGATTATTTTAATATTTTAGAGATAAGGTATTACTTAATTATAATAATAAGAGAAATATTAGGATTAATATAAGTATAATCATATTCCCTTACTTTAATAATATAGTTATATTACCCTAGGATTATAAATATAAATATTTATAAAATACTTAAGTTAACTTTTAATTTATTTAGATATTTAAGCCTAATTATAAAAGGAGCTAATTAAGATTATTTAATAATCTTATTATTCCTATAAATATAAGCTTTAATTACTATACCTAAGCTTATAAAGAAAGATTATTAAATACCTTAGAATTGCCTACTAGCTTAACTTTAGATATTCTTATACTAGAAATCCTTATATCGATAATACTGGCTTTTATTAATATAGCTACTTAATCTATCCTGGAAGGATCAGCTCTTAGAATACTATTAATTAATTAGATTAATAATATTATTAAAGAAGGATTAAAAGTGTTTTTAGAAGGGTTTAATAAAGTATTCTTAGATAGTTTTAAAATACTTATAAAAGTAAATAAATCTAAAAGGTATATATTTAATCTAAAGCTTAGAAAACTCTTTAATAATACTAATATTATAAAGTACCTTTTAAGCTATAAACTTAAGATATAAAATAATAATATTAAGGATAATAATAAGAAAATATACTTTATATATTATATAATTAATACTTATAAAGATATTATTAAAGGGCTTTTTAATAGTCTTATTTAGGATAAAGTAAAAGATATATTAAGGAATTAATTCTTTAAAGAAGATTTATAATAATTAAGATTTTATAAAGATTATCTAAAAGCACTAGAATAATAATACCTATAGTTAATAAAGGAGATACTTAATTGGTTTAATAGGTATAAATTCTATACTTTTAAATATAATAAAGGTTAGTAGTTATTAAAGTTATTATTAAAAGTGCTTTATAAGATTATACCCTTAAACCTTTTTATAAAGATTATTAAGAAATACTTAATCTTAGATCTTTATATCTTAAAGGATTTACCTTATATAATACTCTAGAGCTATTTCTATAATTAGATAGCTATTAGATTTATAATTAAGTAAAGAAAGATATTAGATAGCTTTAGGAATTATATAAATACTATTATAGCTAAGGTAATACTTAATTGATTTATTAGTATCGCTCCCTTAGCTTTTATTAAGTAATATATTAATTAAAAGAAGGCTTTTCTATCTATATTTAAGGTAGCCTTTCTTTTTAAAAAGAAGATAATAGATATTAATAATCTAATAAAATTAATTAATAACCTTAAGATTAATATAGCTATTAAAAAGGATATAGCTTAAATAATTATTAGACTTTAAGCTAGTACTAATATAAGAGTTATTAATAAATCCTATTCTTAAAGATTTATAATTTTCTTATCTAATTAAATATTATTTAATTAAGATAATAATAATAATATCTCTATATTAATAGTCTATTTATAAAATAAGAATACTTATTAATACTATAATTTATTTATATATTTTCCTTTATATTATAATAAACTAGTATATAATACTAAGCTTAGATTCTATATATATAACTCTTATATAGGTATATTAAATTTAAGGTATATAATAGGATAGAATATAATCCCTTTAGTTATAATAGTTTAATTCCTAAAGATAAAAGGGTATTATTAAAAATTAATAATAGCTTAGGCCTTATATTTCCTTGATTATATAATTATACCTTTAATTCCTTTTATTAAAAAGAAGGCCTTTTAATATTTTAATTAAGAGCTAATTAAATATAAGGGTATAGTTATAAAGAGGAATATTATTTGCCTTAGATCTAAATAATACTTAATAAAGTTATAATAATTTAATATAATTCCTAATAAAGATATACTAAAAATATCTTATATCTTTTTATCCTATTATAAGGATAGCTATAATTAGATAGTATCTATTTACTTTATTAATATTAATATAAATAAAAAGAAATATTAAAAAGAAGAGAATAAGGATATAGCTAAAGTGCTTATAATAGTTTATTAAAAGAGTACTAAGAAATTAATATTTATTCTTAAGAAAATAATAGCTTCTTAGTCTATTATCTTATTAGAAAATATAATATAATTAATAGATTAGAATACTAGACTTCCTTATTATAGGATAAAATTAAAAGAGATACTATTAATTAAGATTATTAAGGTGCCTCTTTATATACTAATTAATCTAGATCTAGATTTAGGTATTATAATTAGGTAAGATTTAATAGATTAAGTAGATAATATAGTTAAAGTTCTTTATATCCTTAAGGATAGATTAAATAATTCTAACTTTATTAAGAATTTATAAGGATTTATAAGGGTAGTGATTCTCTACCCTTATTAAATTGGTTTAATTTATAATAATACCTTCTTTAATAATCTTATAAAATAGATCTTTATTAATATTATTAGTTTTAAAGAGAATATATCTAAACTACCCTTAGGTTATAAAGAATATTAGAAGGTATTAATTAATTATACTAATAGCTTTAATATTTTATAAGAGTTAGTATATTATTATAATCTGGAATTAATTAATAATAACCTAGAATTATCTATATTCTTATTTTCTATTAATAATATATCTTATAATATAACCCTAATCTATTTAAATAGTTAATAGCTATTAAATATATAATAAACCTTAAAGATCTAGGTTAGAATTAGATTAATAAAGGGAAAAGTAATAAATATATTAATTAATTTAGGGTTTAAAAGAAATATTATTTTAAAAATCTTAATTAAAAAATATAGGATTAAATATAAACCTATTAAGGTTAAAACTATATTCTTCTTAAAATAGATTATATAGATAATAAGGGAAATAGAAGTTTAGCTTTATATAAGCTTAGTATAGATCTTAATATATCTATATATTACCTTAGATAGAGTTATTATCTCTTTTATTTTTAGAATACTTTTTATTAGGATTATTAAGCTATTATTTAATTATTCCTAGAAAAAAGGAGATCTATATATATACTATTAGATAGGTTAAGTTTAAATTATTATTTTTATTATTAATACTATCTATTAGGAATAAAATAAGCCTAAGTTATTAGAAAATTAATTATTAATTATATTACTAGAGATATAATTAATATTAAGGAATCACTTAATCTAGAATAATTAATTAATAATAATAAAGAGATCCTAATATAACTAGATAAAGGAGAAGAGAAAGTATTTATAGGGTATATCCTATTAAAGATTATAAATTAGTATATTAAAGCCTTAATAATAATAAAAGTAGAGTTAGACTTTTTAAAGAAAAGGAAAAAGTTAAAGAGATATAGATTATATAGATTATATAATCCTATAAAGATATAAATCTATACCTTATATAAAAAGAAAACTAATAAGGTTAATTTAATTAATAATATTCTTTTAAATAGATTTATTCTTAATAGGGATCCCTTTTAAAAGAATAAGAAATAGAATAAGATTAAGGATAAAATTAATCCTAAAGTACCTTTTATATAAATTATTATATTAAAATTCTTTAATATATTAAGAAGATCCTGGTTATATAAAAAGTGATTTAATTAAATCTTAGAATAGATAAAGGATACCCTTATTCCTTAGGAAACTAAGATATTTCTGGAAATTCTTTATAATAAAAAGCAAGCCTTATCTTAGTATTTTAATAAAAATAAAATACTCAATCTATTAATAGTGCCTCCTTAAATAATTAAAGTTATTTCTTATTTAGCTTAATAAGCATAATTTATCCTAGTATTAAAAGGGCTTAAAGCTAAAATAATTGAATTTTTAAAAGTATATCTTAAGAATTATATCTTAAAAGAGTTATATATATCCTATAAAAACTAATACTTCTTTATTAAAAAGAAGGATAATAGGCTTTATTTAATTAATATTATAATAAAATATAATACTATTATATTAAAGGATATTTTTATTCCTTTAAATATAAATACTTTTAATAAAGATTTTTTTATATATACTATACTTTTTTTTCTAGATTTCTTCTCTAATTATAATTAAGTATTATTAGATAAGAAAAGTAGGGATCTTATTATATTTTTATCTATAATTAGGCTTTTAAGGATATATACTCTTTTATAAGATATTATAAATTCTATAGCCTAGTTTATAAGAATTATAACTTAAATACTATTTAATCTTATTCTAAATATATATAGGCCTTTTCTTAATAATATTATTATATAAGGCCTATAAATTATATATAATAATAAAGAAATCTATATAAAGGTAAGGAAATATATCCTTAAGTATCTTTAAAACCTAGATAAGGTTCTTATAAATATTAAGCTTTCTAGGTATATAATATCTAGTAGGAAATTAAGATATTATTAAAATACTATAATTATTATTAGCTTTTTCTATAGGATTTCTAAAAGGAAACCTATTAAAGAGAAGATTATTAAGATTCTAGAATAACTTATTTATAAAGATATTATAGATATTAAAGCCTTTCTTAATTTTATTAGATATTATAGGATCTGAATATATAACTTTATAATTATTACTTAATTATTTATTACTTTATTTAAGAAAGATATCTTCTAAGAATAGAAAGGACCCTAATCTAAGGCTATAATAATCCTTAGGGATATAATAATATCTATATCGATCCTAATATTACTTAATCTTTTAGAGTTAGGAGAAGAGATTATACTTATAGTTAATACTAGCCTTAAAGGATAGGGTATAGTTTTAATATAGATTCTTAATAAAAAGCATTACCCTATTAGATTTAAAAATAGCTATTAGAATAAAATAGAAAAAGGATATAATATAATAAAATAAAAGTATAAAGCTATTCTTTTTATACTTTAATAATTATATAGGTATATTTATAGCACTTAATTTACTCTAAAAATAAATACTTAGGTCTTAGTATATTAATTAAATAGAATAGTATATAATATACTAGAAAGCCTTATAATATAATAGATCAGCTATATTATATTATTTGATTTTATTATAAAATATATATCTAGGAAGAATAATAATATAGCTAATAAACTCTCTTATAAAGAGCCTAGGCTATTTAATTAAATAAATATTAAGGATAAAAAAGATT
>JAZDSH010000147.1:824-14625 GCA_036873115.1 Pseudodiploospora longispora
TTAAAGAAGCCTTAATAATAAATTTTACTTTTAATTTATAATAGATATTTATAGGATAGATAAGATCTAGTTATATAGTTTAATAAAGGAAAAATAATATATATAATAATATACTATACCTAAGGTTAATTAAGTAATATAGGATAGTTATATATAATTAATTATAAATATAAGAGTTAAAATAATTAAGAAAAGCTATAAAGCTATAATAAATAAAAGTAGATTTAAAGGATTAATTAATTATATTATAATTTGCAGTATAAGGTTATAATTAAAGCTAGTAGTAATAGTAGTGGAAGAAAGGCAATAAATAGTTATTTAGAGTAAAGTCTATAAAAAAGAAGAAAGAAGTGATTAAATTATTAATAGAGAAAGAAAAACAGGATTTAACTAGGAATCTAGCTATCTTATATATCTAAATAATACTAGGATTATTTAGAATTATTTAAGAATTCTAAATAATATTTTTTTAGATTTCTAAGCATTCTAAATAATAAGAAAGGGAGGGGATAAAGGATAAGCCCTTATTTCATTAATCTAGCCTAATATAGCAGATCAGGCTATATAGGTTTTTTTAGGTCTTATTATAGGTTAGGCTATTACCTTATAACAGATCTAGCTACTAAGGCTATAACAGATTTAGCTACTAAGCTATAATAGGTTTAGCTACTAGTCTTATAATAGATTAGGCTATTATATAAAACCTACTTATTTTAACACTCCCTCTAGTAAGCTATATAATATATAGCTAGCTCTTAATAGGGGGTTTTTATAGGTTTAATAAGCTTAAAAAGCCCTAAAATATAGGGCCTATTAAAGCCTTAATTAGCCTATTAGTAGGTATAGCCTTAGTTATAAGATAATTTATCTTAAATAGCCTACTAGCTATCTTCTACCTAATATAATAGAATTTTAATAGGGTATACTTAATTTAGGTATACTAATCAGGGTTCTTAGTATTACTTATAAAGGCTATATTATTATAATATAGGTCTATAGGTTACTAAAAAGGGATTTTTAGCTCTATAAAGAGCTTAGAGAACTATTTTAGCTCTTTTATAGTCTCTATTAAAATATCTGATTCAGCTTCTATAGTTAAGAGGGCTATAATAATCTATCTCTTTACCTTCTAGTAGATAGGTCTACTAGCTAGCTTAAAGAGATACCTATAGATAGATTTATTAATAGTTTTATAGCCTATAAAATCACTATCTAAATAGCCTAGTAGTTAAAGAGCTAATTATTTAGCCTATATAAGGTCTAAAGCCTTATAAAGGATAGCTAGTTCCTTAAAGCCTTTTAGGTATTTTAGAAGGTTCCTAACTATATTATAATAATTAATATAGCCCTATTATATATATCGAGAAAGCTATTAAATTAAAAAGGCTATATCAGGCCTAGAAAGCAGTATAAGGTATATTAAAGTCCTTATAATCTATTAATAGGTTTATTATTTAATAAAGGTAAGAACTCTTTTTAGGAGTTCTTTTAGCACTCCAGGCTATAGGGGTATAGCTATAAGGGTTATATTTTATAGCTAAAAGCATTAAAAAGCCTTATCAATATACTAAGACTAGTATAATTATAGCTCTCTTTTAGCCTGGTTATAGCTGATTTAGACCCCTAAAAAAAAGGCTATAAAGCCTCTATCTTCTATAGTAAAGACCTTATTTAATAGGCGTTTTAGCTTATTAATATAAGGTAGGTCTAATCCTATAATAAGGTAGTTATTAATATAGATTATAATAAAGGTATTAGTCTTAGTATTAATAAAGATAACCAGGTTAGAGATTAAGGGTTAGAACCCTAGGGTAGCTAGTAGCTTAATTAGCTATTATTATTATTTATAAGGGCCTTATTTTAGCCTATATAAGGCCTTTTTTAGTAGAATAACCTATTTTATAATAGGATTATAGCCTAGCTTAGCTAATAAAGTTACTAAAGGTCTGTTTCTAGGTATCTAGGTCTTTATAAAAGAAGAGAGACCTTCTAAAAATTCTATAAAAATATCCTTAGATAACTAGCTATTTAAAAAAGCCCCTATAAAATTAATTTACTCGATTTCCTAGTTATAAAAGGCTATTAAAGCTAGTAAAATCCATTAGATAGGGGAAATACTAATAGTTATAAAGGTTTTAAAGTAATCTTTTCCTTTAGTTTATATAAAACCCTTTATAATAAGCCTAGCCTTATATTTTAAGGGCTGATTTTATAAGTCCTTTTTAAGCTTAAGAATAAGCCTATTTTTCAGGATTTTTCAGTCTTTTAGAACCTCTAAAAAAGGGATAAAATATATAATTTTAGCTTATAGAATTTGGTGGAATTCACTATAAATAGCACTAATCCACTATTCTTTAATAGGATCTTCTAAGGCTTGTTTTTAACTAGCAGATTTTAAAGAAGCCTTAATAATGAATTTTACCTTTAGCTTATAGCAGATATCTATAGGGTAGGCAAGATCTAGCTATATAGGTTTAGGGTCTTCTAATAGCTATAGCAGCTATACTAAGGGTTATAATAAGGGCTGTGGCAGCTATAATAATTATTATAATACCTGTAACAGCTATTATAATACCTATAATAACTATTATAATACCTATAATATAGGTTCTAGTAGCTATATAGGTCTTCTAGCTTAATTAAGAGCTTATAAATTAATTAAACTCTCTAGGGTAGGTTAGTCTATTAATTTTAGTAGGGTATAAAATTCTTTTAATTCTCTCTCTAAGCTAGAAGGGCTCTAAAGGCTATAAAAATTACCCTTTAGGCCCTAGCTTATAGGGCCTATTCCTTCTATAATATAAAGAAAGAAGGTCTTAGTTACCTATTAATAAAAGAGTATATAAACTAAATAAATGTTTTTACTTAGTATAATTAATAGCCTAGCTGATTCTATTCTAGGGCTTAGTTTAGTACCTTATTAATACTTTTTAGTAGGGATAATAACCTTATAATAGGCTTTAATAGCTCTATAAGCTATTAGATTTGGTTTATTAACTGCTAGAGCTAGTTTTAGCTCTTATAAGAAGAGCTATAATAAGCTAAGATCCCTATTTATAATCACTATATAATTAATAAGATTAATTATAATAAATAAAATAATGATTTAAAGGTAAAGTAATAGCTAGGCCTATATTATAATAGCCTATAATTAATCTAAAATAACCCTTATAGAGTATTCTAATAGGCTATTTTACTTATAGATATAAGGGCTAGATATACTAAAACTAATACCTTTACCTATTAATCAGTCTTTTAATAATACTAAGATCTCTTTTCTATTATTAAAATATAGCTATAAAGGGTATTTTTTATAATAGGCTTTTAGCCCTTTAAATAAACCCTTTATAATAGAGAAGATAATATAACCTTCCTTATTAGATAATAAAAGAACTATTTAATAATAGGATTTTCTTTTTATTAAAATAAGCCCTATAAAGAGCTTATTATAAGGGATTGGTTTTATCTAAAATATATCTCCCTTTATAATCTCTAGTACTTTTAATAGATCTAGAATCAGATTTTTAAAGGGTCTATATATTAATTTCACCTATATATATACTAAATAGAAGAAATCTGCTTCTTTTATAGCAGTAAAATCAGATAGGCCTACTAAAATTTTAGTGGTCTTTTTTAGTAGCTATAGGCTAATATAGTTAAGATAGATATACTAAATTCCTGCTAGTTATAATAGCTTTTAATAGCTAGTTTTAATTAAAAGACCTATATCTTTCTCTATAATAATGTTTTTAAAGGGTTTTAGAAGGGATATAGTATCTTTTAATAGGTCTTTTGGTTGGCCTGAGTCTATATCAGGGCTTTCTAGTATATATAGGCCTGAAATTTTAGGGCTTTTTATTATTTCTAGTAGTTATTTAGCTGATTTAGAGGGCTTAGTAAGGTCCTTATATATACCAGGGAGAGGTTTAAAGATAATTTTAATTGCTATTAAATAGCTATAATAATAGTTAAAAGGCTCTATAAATTTAGGTATAGGCTTCCTTTTTTATTATAGGAAGAAGCTATATTTAATAAAGTTTAATAGGCTATAATAAATTCAGCCTACTATAAATAGCTTCTTTTTTATAAATATACTATTAAAAGTATAATATTTAACCCTATTTATTATATTTATATTTATATTAAGGATATATAATATATTCTTTAGCTTTAGAATACTATAAATCCTAGGTTTAAGTATTATAAATACTATAAATATAACTATTCCAGATCCTTTTAAATAGATTAGATTACTATTAGTTATTATAGGCCTTGGTTTCTTATTATAAATATTATAATTAATAAAGAGGGTTTTATTATTAATTATATAATATATTAAACCAGTATTATATAGTAAGGTATTCTTTATATTAATATTATAATAAGTATTATAAGCTAATTCTTTAGGCTTTATAGCTTCTAAACCTTTTATATCTAATTTAGAATTAATACTTTAAGTACTAGCTATAATATTCTAATTACCTATAGATAGGTTATAAATACCTATTATAAAGGAAGCTTTATCAGGTTCCTTACTACTAATAATAGGCTTTTTTATCTTTTTATCCTTCTAAAAGGGCTTATAAGGCTATTTTTTAATAAATTTAGATGGTTTTTTCTTTTTTTTAAAATCCTTATAGATCCTTTTAGAAGGTTCCTTAACTTCTTTAGCTCTATAAAAGCTAGCTTTTATAATTAAAGAGCTTTTATCCTATAGCTCTTTTAATAAATCTATTATAAAAAACTATAAATTTAGGGTGTTTAATAAGATACTAAGCGCTATATAAATCCTAATATTATTCCTTTAGTATTCAGCCTATTATAAAAAAGTATCTTTTATAGCCTTTAAATACTAATTTATCTAATCTATAGGCTATATAATAACTAAAGTTAATTATAGCTTAATAAGTTAAGTATTAAATTTATTATTAAATACTTTTATAAAGCCTTTATAGTTATTAAAACTAAGCTTATAAAAGGTATTATAAAGGGTTTTATACTATAGGGTAGTATTATAGTAGTATTATTTATTTAATATTTTATAAGCTTTTAATAGTATTATAATTTAATTTATAAAGGCTTATAGGTATTATATATAGTTATTATAAAGTAATAGAAATAAAATAGCTTAATAATAATTATTAAGGCTAAGGCTTATAATAGGATTTAAAAAAAAGGTAGATAATCCAAGTGCTTATAATTAGATTAATAGGGCCTAAAGCTATTAGTTATAGTTATTAGGGCCCCTTAACTTATAGGCTTTTAAAAAGGCTTATATTTTCTTAGATAGCTCTTTTAAAGCTAGTTCCCTTAGTATATTAAAGGGCTATACTAGTTATAGTAGTGGCTAAGGTGGCTAAGGTAGCTTAGATTAAGGTTATAATAGCTCTTTAATACTATTAACTATTATAGCCCTTATAACTTAGGCCTATAGCTACTATAATTACTAGATAAGCTTATATATCTAAGATTAAAAAGCTTATAATTCTAATAAATTTCCTTCTATTAAAAGATCCTAATCTAATATTTTTAGAATTAGATTATTATAATATAATAATTATAATAGTATAAAGGAAAAATAAGCTTCTAAAAATAAGCTTATAGCTATATAATAGTATTATATATAGCTAAAAGTACTGGTTATAATAATACTATATATAGCTAGGTTTTAATAAGAGCCCTGAAACTAGTTAATTAACTAGGGAGGTGTTAGGTATAAGGGTTATCTATTATATACTAGCTATAATCAGGTTATAGTATAGCTAATATAATACCTTTACTTAATTAACTGATTTCTATAATCTTATATAGGCCTTTTATAAAGTTAATTAATAATTTAAGTAATTAATTATATTTAATATAGTTAATAAAGCTATAACCTATAATTCTATAAATCTGAATTAATAATCTATAAATCCAAAAATAGATTATACTATAAGCTATAGATCTAATATTTAACTCTTATATATACAGTGTTTTTTATAACTTCTGATTAATAGGAAAATATAGGTCTAATTTATTAGAGGGGGGGGTAAAAAATCTAATATATAAAGAGATTAAATATAATAAAAAAAAAATATCTTCTTTTTTATAATCTAGAATAACTATTCTTTTAGGCTTATAATCTATTATAATTTATAATATAAGATTATAATTAAAGCTAATAATAATAATAATAAAAGAAAGGCAGTAAATAATTATCTAGAGTAAAGTTTATAAAAAAGAAAAAAGAAATAATTAAATTATTAATAAAGAAAGAAAAGCAGGATTTAATTAGGAATCTAGCTATCTTATATATTTAAATAATACTAGGATTATTTAAAATTATTTAAGAATTCTAAATAATATTTCTTTAGATTTCTAAGTATTCTAAATAATAAGAAAGGGAGGGGTATAAGGGATAAGCCCTTATTTTACTAGTCTAGCCTAATATAGCAGGTCAGGCTACACAAGCTTTTTTAGGTCTTATTATAGGTCAGGCTGCTACCTTATAGCAGGTTTAGCTATTAGGGTAATAGCAGGTTTAACTATTAAGCTATAATAGGTCTAACTACTAGTCTTATAATAGATTAGGCTGTTATATAAAACCCACTTATTTTAATACTTAGAAATCTAAAAAAATATTATTTAGAATTCTTAAATAATTCTAAATAATCCTAATATTATTTAGATATATAAGATAGCTAGATTCCTAGTTAAATCCTGCTTTTCTTTCTTTATTAGCAATTTAATTACTTTTTTCTTCTTTTTTATAAACTTTATTTTAAATAACTATTTACTATCTTTCTTTTATTATTATTACTATTAGCTTTAGTTATAACCTTATACTATAAATTATAATAGGTTATAAGCCTAGAAGAATAGTTATTTTAGATTATAAAAAAGAAAATATTTTTTTTTTATTATATTTAATCTCTTTATATATTAGATTTTTTACCCCCCCCTTTAATAAGTTAGACCTATATTTTCCTATTAATCAGAAGTTATAAAAAATACTATATATATAAGAGTTAAATATCGAATCTATAGCTTATAGTATAATCTATTTTTAGATTTATAGATTATTAATTCAGATTTATAGAATTATAGGTTATAGCTTTACTAATTATATTAAATATAATTAATTACTTAAACTATTAATTAACTTTATAAAAGGCCTATATAAGACTATAGAAATCAATTAATTAAGTAAAGGTATTATACTAGCTATACTATAACCCGATTATAGCTAGTATATAATAAATAACCCTTATACCTAATACCCCTTTAGTTAATTAACTAGTTTTAGGGCTCTTACTAAGACTTAGCTATATATAGTATTACTATAACTAGTATTTTTAGCTATATATAATACTATTATATAGCTATAAGCTTATTTTTAAAAGCTTATTTTTCCTTTATATTACTATAATTATTATATTATAATAATCTAACTCTAAAAATATTAAATTAGGATCTTTTAATAAAAGGAAATTTATTAAAATTATAGGCTTTTTAATCTTAGATATATAAGCTTACCTAGTAATTATAATAGCTATAAGCCTAAATTATAAAAGCTATAATAGCTAATAGTATTAAAGAGCTATAATAACCTTAACCTAAGCTATCTTAATTACCTTAACTATTATTATAGCTAATATAGCCCTTTAATATATTAGAGGAACTAGCTCTAAAAGAACTATTTAAGAAAATATAAGCCTTTCTAAAAGCCTATAGGTTAAGGGGCCCTAATAACTATAATTAATAGCTTCAGGCCCTATTAATCTAACTATAAGTACTTAAATTACCTATCTTTCTTTTAAACCCTATTATAAGCCTTAGCCTTAATAACTATTATTAAACTATTTTATTTCTATTATTTTATAATAGCTATATATAATACCTATAAGCCTTTATAAATTAGGTTATAATACTATTAAAAGCTTATAAAATACTAAATAAATAATACTATTATAATATTACCCTATAGTATAAAACCCTCTATAATACCTTTTATAAGCTTAGCTTTAATAACTATAAAGGCTTTATAAAGATATTTAATAATAAATTTAATACTTAACTTACTAAGCTATAATTAGCTTTAATTATTATATAGCTTATAGATTAGATAAATCAGTATCTAAAGGCTATAAAAGATACTTTCCTATAATAGGCTAAATACTAAAGGAATAATATCAGGATTTATATAACACTTAATACCTTATTAAATGCCTTAAATTTATAGTTCCTTATAATAAACTTATTAGAGGAGCTATAAAATAAAAGCTCTTTAATTATAAAAGCTAGCTCTTATAGAGCTAGAGAAGCTAAGGAACCTTTTAAAAGGACTTATAAGGATTTTAAAAAAAAGGAAAAACCATCTAAATCTATTAAAAAACAGCCTTATAAGCCCTTTTAGAAGGATAAAAAAACAAAAAAGCCTACTATTAATAATAAGAAACTTAATAAAGCTTCCTTTATAATAAATATTTATAACCTATCTATAGGTAACTAGAATACTATAGCCAGTACCTAAAGTACTAATTCTAAATCAGATATAAAAGGTTTAGAAGCTATAAAGCCTAAAGAATCAGCTTATAGTATTTATTATAATACTAATATAAAGAATGCCTTACTATATAATACTGGTTTAATATACTATATAATTAATAATAGAATCCTCTTTATTAATTATAATACCTATAATAAGAAACCAAGGCCTATAATAATTAATAGTGGTTTAATCTATCTAAAAGGATCTGGAATAGCTATATTTATAATATTTATAGCATTTAAATCCAGGATTTATAATACTCTAAAGCTAAAGAATATATTATATATCCTTAATATAGATATAAATATAATAAATAGGGTTAAGTATTATACTTTTAATAATATATTTATAAAAGAGAAACTATTTATAATAGACTAAACTTATTATAGCCTATTAAACTTTATTAAATATAGCTTTTTTTTATAATAAAAAGGGAAGCCTATACCTGAATTTATAAAGCCTTCTAACCACTATTATAGCTATCCAATAGCGATTAAAATCATCTCTAAACCTCCCCCTAGTATATATAAGGACCTTACTAAACCCTTTAAACTAGCTAAACAGCTACTAAAAATAATAAAAAGCCCTAAAATTTCAGGCCTATATATACTAGAAAGCCCTGATATAGATTTAAGCTAATTAAAAAACCTATTAGAAGATACTATATCCCTTTTAGAACCCTTTAAAAATACTATTATAAAAGAAGATATAGGTCTTTTAGTTAAAACTAGCTATTAAAAGCTATTATAGCTAATAGGAATTTAATATATCTATCTTAGCTATATTAGCCTATAGCTATTAAAAAAAACTATTAAAATTTTAATAGGCCTATCTAATTTTATTGCTATAAAAGAAGCAGATTTCTTTTATTTAGTATATATACAGGCAAAATTAATATATAGACCCTTTAAAAATCCAATTCCAGATCTGCTAGAAGTGCTAAAGGTTATAGAAGGAGATATATTTTAAATAAAACCAATCCCTTATAATAAGCTCTTTATAAGGCTTATTTTAGTAGAAAGAAAATCCTATTATTAAATAATTCTTTTACTATTTAATAAAGAAGGTTATATTATTTTCTCTGCTATAAAGGGCCTATTTAAAGAGCTAAAAGCTTATTATAAAAAATACCCTTTATAATTATATTTTAATAATAAAAAAGAGATCTTAGTATTATTAAAAGACTGGTTAATAGATAAAGGTATCGGTTTTAATATATCCAGCCTTTATATCTATAAGTAAAATAGCCTATTAAAATACTTTATAAGGGTTATTTTAGATTAACTATAGGCTATTATAATATAGGCCTAGCTATTACTCTTCCTTTAAATTATTATTTTACCTATTATAGTTAATCTTATTAATTATATAGTAGTTATAAATAGGGATCTTAGTCTATTATAGCTCTTTTTATAAGAGCTAAAACCAGTTTTAATAATTAATAAACTAAATCTAGCAGCTTATAGAATTATTAAAGCCTATTATAAGGTTATTATCCTTATTAAGAAGTGTTAATAAGATACTAAACTAAGCCCTAGAACAAAACCAGCTAGGCTATTAACTATATTAAGCAAAAATATCTATTTAATCTATATACCCTTCTACTAATAGGTAATTAAAACCTTCTTTCTTTATATTATAGAAGGAATAGGCCCTATAAACCAGGGCCTAAAAAGTAATTTTTATAGCTTTCAGAGCCCTTTTAGCTTAAAGGGAGAATTAAAAGAACTTTATATCCTATTAAAATCAATAAACCAACCTACCTTAAAGAGTCTAACTAATTTATAAGCTCTTAATTAAGCTAGAAAACCTATATAGCTGCTAGAACCTATATTATAAGCACTATAATAACTGTTATAGGCATTATAATAGCAGTTATAGGCACTATAATAACTGCCACAGCTGTTATAGCCCTTAGCACAGCTGCTATAGCTATTAGAAGACCCTGAACCTATATAGCTAGATCTTGCCTACCCTATAGATATCTGCTATAAGCTAAAGGCAAAATTCATTGCTAAGGCTTTTTTAGAACCTGCTAGCTAGAAATAAGCCTTAAAAGACCCTACTAAAGAACAGTGGATTAATATTATTTATAGTGAATTCCATTAAATTCTATAAGCTAAAGTTATATATTTTATCCCTTTTTTAAAGGTTCTAAAAGATCGAAAAATCCTAAAAAATAAGCTTATTCTTAAGCTTAAAAAGAACTCATAAAATCAGCCCTTAAAATATAAGGCTAGGCTTATTATAAAGGGTTTTATATAAACTAAAGGAAAAGATTATTTTAAAACCTTTATAGCTATTAATATTCCCTTTACCTAATAGATTTTACTAGCTTTAATAGCCTTTTATAACTAGGAAATTAAGTAAATTAATTTTATAGGGGCTTTTTTAAACAGCTAGTTATCTAAGAATATTTTTATAGAATTTCCAGAAGGCCTCTCTTCCTTTATAAAGACCCAGATACCTAGAAACAAACCTTTAACAACTTTATTAACTAAGCTAGGCTATAATCCTGCTATAAAACAGGTTATTCTATTAAAAAAGGCCCTATATGGATTAAAATAAGGCCCCTATAAATAGTAATAGCAGCTAATTAAGCTGCTAGCTACCTTAGGGTTCTAACCCTTAATCTCTGATCTAGCTATCTTTATTAATATTAAGACTAATACCTTTATTATAACCTATATTAATAACTATCTTATTATAAAACTGGACCTACCCTATATTAATAAGCTAAAATACCTATTAAATAAGGTCTTTACTATAGAAGATAGAGGCCCTATAGCCTTTTTCTTAGGGGTTTAAATTAGTTATAATCAGGCTAAAAGAGAGCTATAGCTATACTAGTCTTAGTATATTAATAAGGCTTTTTAGCACTTTTAGCTATAAGATATAACCCCTATAGCTATACCCCTATAGCCTAAAGCATTAAAAAAACCCTTAAAAAGAGTTCTTACCCCTACTAAATAATAGACCTATCAGTAGATTATAAGGACTTTAATATACCTTATACTACTTTCTAGGCCTAATATAGCCTTTCTAATTTAATAGCTTTCTTAATATATATAATAGGGCTATATTAATTACTATAATACAGCTAGGAACCTTCTAAAATACCTAAAAGGCTTTAAGGAACTAGCTATCCTTTATAAGGCTTTAAACCTTATATAGGCTAAATAACTAGCTCTTTAGCTATTAAGCTATTTAGATAATAATTTTATAGGCTATAAAACCACTAATAAATCTACCTATAGGTATCTCTTTAAGCTAGCTAATAGACCTATCTACTGGAAGGTAAAGAGATAGACTATTATAGCCCTCTTAATTATAAAAGCTGAATCAGAT
Organism: Pseudodiploospora longispora; assembly: GCA_036873115.1. Lineage (NCBI taxonomy): Eukaryota > Fungi > Ascomycota > Sordariomycetes > Hypocreales > Pseudodiploosporaceae > Pseudodiploospora > Pseudodiploospora longispora. The sequence continues at coordinate 12,706 of JAZDSH010000147.1, forward strand.
ACTTTAATAGAGGCTATAAAAGAGCTAAAATAGCTCTCTAAGCTCTTTATAAAGCTAAAAATCCCTCTTTAATAACCTATAGATTTATATTATAATAATATAGCCTCTATAAATAATACTAAGAACCCTGATTAGTATACCTAAATTAAGTATACCCTATTAAAATTCTATTATATTAAGCAGGAGATAATCAGTAGGCTATTTAAGATAAATTATCTTATAACTAAGGCTATACCTATTAATAGATTAACTAAGGCTTTAATAGGCCTTATATTTTAAAGCTTTTTAAGCTTATTAAATCTATAAAAACCCCCTATTAAGAGCTAATTATATATTATATAGTTTATTAAAGGGAGTATTAAAATAAATAGGTTTTATATAATAGCCTAACCTATTATAAGACTAATAGCTAGACCTATTATAGTTTAGTAGCTAAACCTATTATTATCCTAATAGCCAGATCTGCTATAAGATAGCAGCCTAATCTATAATAAGACCTAAAAAAGCCTATACAGCCTAACCTACTATATTAGGCTAGACTAGTAAAATAAGGGCTTATCCCTTATACCCCTCCCTTTCTTATTATTTAGAATACTTAGAAATCCAAAGAAATATTATTTAGAATTCTTAAATAATTCTAAATAATCCTAGTATTATTTAGATATATAAGATAGCTAGATTCTTAGTTAAATCCTGCTTTCTTTCTCTATTGATAATTTAATCACTTCTCTCTTTTTTTCTATAGACTTTACTCTGGATAATTATTCACTGCCTTTCTTCCACTGCTATTACTACTAGCTTTAATTATAACTGTATACTATAAATTATAATACTAAGCATTCTAAATAATAAGAAAGGGAGGGGATAAGGGATAAGCCCTTATTTTACTAGTCTAGCCTAATATAGCAGGTCAGGCTGCACAGGCTTTTTTAGGTCTTATTGCAGGTCAGGCTACTACCTTATAGTAGGTCCGGCTGCTAAGGCTATAGCAGGTTTAGCTGTTAAGCTGTAATAGGTCTAGCTATTAGTCTTATAATAGGTCAGGCTGTTATATAAAACCCACTTATTTTAATAAATTATCCTATTTTTAATTAAGAAAATACTTAGAAATCTTTTAATTAATTATTAAGAATTATCTAGGATTTTTAAGAAAATAAAAAGAAAGCTTTAGATTTAATAATATTTATTCTAATTAAATAATCTGAGTATAATCTATTTATTTATATAATCTAATCCTCTTAAATATAATCTATATACTTATAGCTTAATTAATTAATAAAGGAATATAATTAAACCTATTATTAAAATAAGTTTAGAATCTTTTAATAATTATAATAGCTATTTAATAAATAATAATAGCTATACTAAAGGCTATAATACAAGCTATAATAACTATTATAATATTTATAATAGCTATTATAATACCTATAATATAGGTTTTAATAGCTATATAAATCTTCTAGCTTAATTAAAAGCTTATAAATTAATTAGATTATTTAAAATAAATTAGTTTATTAATTTTAATAGGGTATAAAGCTTTTTTAATTCTTTTTTTAAATTAAAAAAGCTTTAAAGATTATAAAACCTATCCTTAAAGCTCTGATTTATAGAGCTGATTCCTTTTATAATATAAAGAAAAAAGATCTTAATTATCTCTTAATAAAAGGATATATAGATTAAATAAACCTTTTTATTTAATATAGCTAATAGCTTAATTAGCTTTATTTTAAAGCTTAGTTTAATATTTTATTAATATTTCTTAATAAAGATAATAATCTTATAATAATCTTTAATAGCTTTATAAGCTATTAAATTTAATTTATTAATTATTAAAGCTAGTTTTAGCTTTTATAAAAAAAGCTATAATAAATTAAAGTCTTTATTTATAATTATTATATAAATAATAAGATTAATTATAAT
>JAZDSH010000149.1:0-14217 GCA_036873115.1 Pseudodiploospora longispora
ATTATATATATATTATAATATATATAAAAGTATTTAATATTATTTAATTTTATATATAATAGAAATAATAAAAGAAATTATAAATTTATTATTATTATAATATTAATTTTTAATATAGTTTTTATTAATTTTAATCTTTAATTTAAAGATAATATAAAATTTATTATAGCCACGATAAACACGGTATATATACTTGCGTGTATTGATCACATGCACGACATGACATGACAGTACTTGGGCATACACATACACAACTTCGGGACGGCCAATTCATCTTCACATTTTCGCCTGCCCTTGAAGCAGATGGCGAGGCCAGTGTGGGCAGCCTACGACTGTGGCAGGTCAACACGTGATCGGCCACCTAGACACTTCACAAACTGATGTGAAATGCAGAAGCAATATCGGATAAGAGAGAAGTTGTTCGTCAAGAGACGAACGCTAAGTGGGACGTCCTCACATAACGTTCTACCGCTTCGTTAGGCAGCGGCGGTGCCAATGAGACAGAAGAAAAAAACATACATTACACTCGTCCTAGCCTCTTTCCATCTCCTTCGAGATAGTCACCAATTTATGACTACCGGCCAAATAGTCTCAGATGCCCTAAACAAATCCAATAGTGAAGCCGAATATTCTGTTCTACAGTATGTATTTGAGTGGCCTCTAGGGAGAACCGCCAAAGCCCGTTGGAAGCTGCACAATGTTGCACCACCCCTTTTGTCCTAGATTGACATGCTAAAAATGAAGGGCTTTGGCGTGAGTAGCCATAGCTGCTTCCTTGAAGGCTTCTGCTAGGGTTGGATGAGCGTGGCATGTTCTCGCGATGTCTTCGCTCGAAGCACCATATTCCAAAGCAAGGGTCCCTTCCGCGATCATTTCGCCAGCATTAGGGCCAATGATATGGACACCAAGGAGACGATCTGTCTCCGGGTCCGCGATCATCTTCACCATTCCCTCCGTGTCGAGGTTCGTTTTCGCACGGGAATTGGCGCTGAAGGGAAAGGTGCCGACCCGGTAGGGAATCTTTTGGTTCTTCAACTCCTGCTCTGTTTGACCAACCCATGCAACCTCGGGGTACGTATACATTACGGATGGGATGCACCCGTAGTTCACATGACCATAGCCCTTCTTGATAAATTCAACAACAGCGACTGCCTCTTCTTCAGCCTTGTGTGCAAGCATAGGCCCAAAAGTGGCATCGCCAACGCAACGGATGTGAGGAATCTTGGTTCGGTATTCGGAGTCGATGATAACACGTCCGCGCTCGTCCAGTTCCATCCCAATATTCTCTAAGCCCAAGCCCTGAGTGTAGGGTCGTCGGCCGATCGCAACCAGCACAACTTCGGCATCAAGCTACGGCATTTGCTGGTCAACACAAAACATTCTGGGGATTGGGAGCACCATTTGCTGCACTTACATTTTCGGGTTTACCGCCCTTGGCAGCATCGATGTCAAGTTTGACCTTGTCTCCAGACTGATCACCGCCAAGTACTTTAGTATTGAGCTTGAAATCCATACCCTGCTTTTTCAACAGCTTCTGAGTTGCCTTGGCAATTTCTGTGTCCATGCCTGGGCCACCAATTTGACCAAGAAACTCCACCACTGTGACCTTGGTTCCCAGGCGCGACCATACCGAAGCCATTTCTAGGCCAATGATGCCTCCACCAATGACGATCATGCTTTCGGGAATCTTCTCTAGGGCGATGGCGCCGGTACTGGTGATGACGCGCTTCTCATCAATTTCGAGGCCAGGAAATGGGGTCGCCTCAGACCCGGTGGCAATAAGAATGTTCTTTCCACGTATTGTGGTCTCGCCACCATCATTAAGGGCAATCTTGATTTCATGCTCATTTACAAAGCTAGCTGCGCCTTTGATGTACTCAGCACCATTCTTCTTAAGGAGAAATTCGACGCCTTTCGTCAGGCCGCTGACGGCGGTGTCCTTGGCTTTCATGAAGTTGGCCAGGTTGAGTTTGACGTCTCCAACCTCAATTCCCCTATTCTTGGTGTCGTGAAGGATTTGGTGGTAGAGATGCGAATTGTTGAGTAGAGATTTAGAAGGAATGCAGCCGACATTCAGGCAAGTACCGCCGAGAGTACCTCGCTTTTCGATGCATGTCACCTGTAGTCGAAACGTTAGAGACAGACACACATTATGATGAGATGTAGCACAATATTGGTCTTTCGTACCTTCATGCCCTCCTGACCAGCTTTGATGGCAGCAACGTAGCCTGCTACACCACCACCAATGATGATGAGATCTTTTTCTTCTACGGCCGAGTCAGTACAGTAAATTTAGCGCAGCCACAGCCAGTAGATAGACGCACCAGATGAAGTAGCAAAGCCTCTACTCCATCGTGACAATGCCCCCGGGACGACAAATGTGGACAGACTGTGGCAATAACTAGTCAGCGAGAGATTTTCGCGGTTGATGACGGGAACACTGGGAAGTGACCAAAATCTAACCATGGTTGTGAAAGCCTCAAGGACTTCGCGGTCTTGCTGGATAGCAAGCGACTGGTAAGCATTTTGGGTGGCTTCTCGGTTCGTCAATTGCGCCAAACGTTATGATGATGGTGTACAAGAGAAAGTAGAGATTGTGAAGGAGATGGCCCAGACTACTTAACTTGAGCAAGTGGACCTATGGAGCGCTCTAAGTCGGGATTGATTGGCGAGACTGTTTGTACCTGGGCATAGGTACCTGTACCTACACACTCAGCTGGAAAGGCAAGTATCAAAGCTGGATTGCAAGCCCCAAAAATCTGAAAAAGAAAATCATAAAAAAATCCAATTAATAGCAAATACCCTTTTTAACTTGCTGCCAAACTAATGTTTCAACAATATGAGAACATTGAAAAAGCTAGCACTGTAAAATGTTGAAGAAAATTTGATGTTTGTTGTGTTATGGCACTACTAATGTAGTGTGAATGGGGCTATTGCAGTGTTGCTACTGTACGAATATTACCTAGGTACTCAGATGATTGGTAACGTTTGTATATTTCGAGTGTGTTCCTTTTCAATCGGCAGCATGAACGTAGCACCTCACCTATCCAGATCAGTGTTAGGTAACATCGACATCATCAAATTCCCCCTCTTTCTGTTTTGGAAAAAATTCTTTGATATTGTATGGAGCTAAATATAAATAGTTGCATTCTGGAGAAGGGGCTTCTCTCATGCATACCCAGAAGAAACGGCAGGATTACAGCACCAGCTGGATTTCCAGGAAAGTTAGGTAACAACTACGTAACTCGGTTCTGATTCCATTGTGGGGCGAGTACTGTGGCTTCAATTGACCTGCTCAGCCATCTTCCTTAGAAGCACGTAGTAACACGGGCTGATTTATCAAAACATAATTCGAGTTTGATAATCTGCGCTAGGGGGTCTATAAAAGTGGATAAACCGCTTTGCGGTCTATCATACCTGCCTCCTTGCAGTATCTCTCATATTCGTACTTCGTACATTAAGGACCATAGGCTACCCAAGTACCACTTCCTGAACAGCCGCCAGAGCTAATGTCCTGACGCGATCAAGTTTTTTCATCTCCTTGCTCTCAATGAGTCCAGACTTTGGCACTTTCTTCCGTAGGAACCAATGAATACCGACTGAAAGAGACGGTATTCGTGCTGCTGGCCCAAAGGACTTGCCAGCCATGGTCTCTTCCTTGGAACGCCCGCCTCTGCACTCGCGAAGCAAACTAATGATAAGCCACTCCACAAAGAGTGACGTCCATGAATTGATTTCAGGAATGTTCAGAGGTTTCAAAATGGAGATATCCAGCGTACCATACGCCACCAGAGCCGCATAAAATCGAGCAACATTGCTTAGTCGCCGCGCATCTTTCATCCTTTCACCCTCTCCTGTTTCCTCGTCGAGGGCCTCTTCCCCGAACAGCTGTTCGCCAAGGCTCCGGAACAACTTCCAAAGACGGTCCTGGAGGGCAAACCTAACCCTGCTATTTGTACAAGCCTGGTTTGCCACCAGTGCATAATACTCATTGTATTTTGCCTCGCTCCCAACACACCGCACAAGAACACGCGCGATTTCTAACTGATCATCTTTTTTTAAGCCCAGGCTAGTGATTTGTTGGCAGCCGTGTTCATAATCCATCGCTGACATGAGAGCTGTAAAGATAGCCATCTGCGCTGCCGTGTTGAATCCTTGCGCGCGAGCTTTTCTGGGGTAGTCTGGGAGAACAAAATCCATATCCTCATCATCCGACACCTCAAGGTGATTGTCGTCCAGTTTTTTTCTGTCACCTAAATCACTGTGTCCCGTTATATTGGCCGGTACGCTGGCCCCTACGAGCCACCACTTTCCACGAGTATCAGCATCCTCAATATCCTGGAGCCCCATTCCCATTGGTGCAAGTCCATCAAGCCTTCGTGACTGAGACTTAAGTTCTCCAAGGCGCTTCTTCATACGTGAGACATGTTCAGATACTATGTCTGAATCTATGCCCCTAGCTTTTGGTTTGCTGTTCTTGAGATCGTTGATGGTTTCAATCATGAACTTGGTGCGTGCGGAAACATTGTTGTATCCAACATTGCCCACCGCTTTAGCCAAAATTGTTGTAACATGTTTCAGAGCTTGTGGGTCATCCCTTCGAAGAAGACGACCAGCCATCCGGCAGACACGTACAAGCAACTCAACATTGAGTTCGTTCAAATCGGCGAGAAACCTCTCTATGTAGTCAAACATTACTTTGCAACTCAATACTTCAAAAACGTATAGTTGGGAGAGGTAACCAATGATATTGTACGACTGCTTAGAAATCATCGAGGAGTTGCCACTTAGCCCAGTGGCTCTTGTGTATTCATCATTGAAAGACTTGACAACATGGCGTATTAGGTGAGATCCGAAACTAGATCCAGTGACCTTGTACATGGCTGCGGAAAATCCGCCGATGAGCACAAAGAACTGGTCAGGCATGCTCTCGGGCTTGAGCATCTGTGCCAATATAGCCTCAATTAACAACTCAGTGACATCACCCCGTGCATTCGTCTGATAAAGGTTTTCCATCGACTGAACGATGGTTAAAATGTTGGCTTCGGTCAGCCGGTTGGTTAATCCCTGGATTTGCCTCTGTAAACGGGCCTTGGACACCGACTCAGACCCGGTGTTTACTCGTAGTGACGGAGGCACATATTTAGTCATTATTTTTTCAGCCGTAGGCGCCACGTATGGGTTTTCTCTTTGTCTTTTCTGGTTTCGACATGTTGGTTCATCTTCATAACCGAATCCATCAAAAGATTGGTTGTCGATGTCGCTTAAACTCGTTTCACTTCCCTTCTCAACCATGCTACCGGATGTATTTCCATTTGCATCACCAGGTTTAATAGGATATCCCGAGGATTTCTTTTGTCGTTTAAAAGACAACCATTCATCATAATCGCGCTTTCTTTTTGCTGTTTCGTTTTCGCCTTCGACAGAATTGTCCTGTAATTCGCCGATAATTTTATCAAGTCCATCTTCCTTGAATGCCTGCGGCAGCGACGTCCGTCCTTTTTTTATTCCCAATTTTCTCTCAAAGTGATCGATTTCGGCATCATCCAGAGCCAGCTTGTTTTGGACAACCCTTGATAGCCCACCGCTTCTGGATGAGGGGTTCGAAACAGTAGTTCTCGCATCGCCAAGAGCATTGTTGGTAGAATTGGTATAGACTCCATCGGCATCCTCACCATCACTTTCGTTCTCGCCGTCGAAACCATCATCGCTGTCCCAGGCATCATCCTCTCCTAGTTCGCTCGTAGCGTAATCCACCGCCTTGTTTGCAGCTTCGATGTCGCCTGTAACGGCGTCAATAAGAGGTGAGGCGCGCTTTAGGAAAATGTGTTGCGATGGCAGTTTCTTCACTTTCGTCTTAGATTGGCTTGGCGGGTGAGGACGTGTAGAATGACCTCGACATGCGTTTCTCTGTGAATTATTTTTTGTCCTTTGTAGTTTCCGTTGCTCTTTCCGTGACATCGACTTTTCGATGGTTCTCAAGCCTTTTCGTCTGTGACTCTGCCCTTGCACTGGCACATCTATGCCAATGCGTTTCAAGAGCTTCTGCTGAAGCTCTTGGACAGATGCTGACGGCATCTTTAGGAGTAGAACCAAGTCATTTGTGAGATTATCCGAGCGATAAACATACACTGGTTGAAGCGGCTTTATTTAGGTCGGTGCACTTGCAGAATATAATATGCACAGGAAAGCGTATTGTTCGATTCGGGGCGGAGACTAGATTGATATCAAACACGTGAGAGCTTTTTCCTTTTTTTTCACGTGGGAAGATTAGAGCGCAGGCTACCCCTCCATAGCGCTTACTACATATTCATGCGATACCTGAATTTCCGCTCCATGCGTACGAGGTCATCCCGTTTTGGTTGTATAGTTCCTCTTCTTTCAGATACCAACTCTCACTGCAAGTGTTATCAATGCGAGTAGTGCTGAAACTTATGAGTTCAGTTTACTTGGGGCGATAAAAGCTACACTCAGTCACTTGTATCCTCGCACATCAATCTAACCCTTTTCGCTACGAAAAACCACTCCATCAACCTTTCGCAGCTATGAGCCCACCTCACTTGTCACAGGATGAGGTTAGGCACCCTATTCGTAGAGTAGTTTCATTACATCAATTATGAGTCAAACAAGGATACTGACGCCCATGAAATATAGTTTCTTGACAAGCTCGGTGATATGCTTAGTCGACGGAAGGGCACTGAGCATGGCGCCGTCTACCTGACGCAGAAGAGACGTAAGTAATCCTTTCGTCGCCCCTATTTTCGCAAGGCCTTTTTCGTTTCCCGTTACCGAGTTCGAATGATGCACACTAAAGAATGACTAGTCTCCCATGATCAAAAGATCGCGTCTCCTAAAGATGCTGACCCCTTCACCGATCTGTATTCAGATAAGCCGATGTCGGTAGTTATCCGGGCGTCGAATGGGAAATCTAAGCGCGACCGGGCAACTAAAATTAGACTTTCCACTGTTGTTGAGCCTCATCAGGTTGACAACTTCTATCTTCGGTATGCAGAGGTGTGCAAGGCAGGCATGACTTCCCTGAAGCCAAGAGATCGCAGCAAGAAGAAGTCCAAGGCCAAGAAGAAGAAAGCGGCAGTCTGAACAGAATAAGGCTTTCCTTGTTATTGCGAAATATCAGCCCAGGAACACTAAACGTATGGTATTGTTTTCAGAACGTGATGCTGATAGAAGTCGCCTCAGGAGGTGAGGCCTTTGGTATTTTGCGCTGTCATTTGGATGTCGCCAAGCTCGAAGTTGATATAACGCTGAACGCGGTACTCTATCTATCACTTATACATGGAGACAGCCAGCCTGGCCATACAATATAGGGGCATCTACCGATATTATTAACATAGCATTGTTGTTTTAGACACTGGCGAAAAGCAACAACAGGGGAATGGTCTTTTTTTATTTAAAAAAAGAAAGGCCTCATCCTTTGCGGCGGCACGTTCGGCTATCAAGATGTGCTTTACGAGACACCATGGACAGTTGATACGGAGTATCTGCACCATAATCTAGTACCTAAGTAGCCAACCTCTAGGCAAGCGGGTTTTTAAAACTCATCCACCGTCGTGTGTTCGTATTTCCATATCTGCGATACTTCCATTCTCATTATGAGGAATTATACTTGACACAAGAGGCACAATTGCAATGAATCATATCAACATACTAGTTTTTAGAATCTAATACCCAACTACTACATAGGGCCTCGACCATTCGTCTATGCATCAATACATACAAAATCTGCTTAATCGAGAGTGAATTCACCATCATGTTGCACGCACAAATTTGGAGACTGGACACGATAACACAATGAGGAATAGAAGGCCAAGGGTGTATCACACCGATCATCATGCCCGATAATCGAATTAGGCGATTGCTTTTCTGAAGTCCCTGCTCCACTTCACGCAATTCTCACAAGCACTGAAGTGACATGAGTAACTCAGTGAGTTGAAACTTACAGAGTACACAGAAATTGAAATTGTTCATGTGTTGTTTTTTGCATGAGGGTTAATCATCGATACCTTGTACCCAAGCTGAAAGGATTTAGTATTGACGTGAATCCATTCACTATACTAATGGAAAACCCGAGACGTCTCCTTCGGTTATGATTCGATCAATTCAGTTTTACGGCCGTTAGTATCACAAAGAACTGTGATGCTTCTGTCTTATTCCTACAAATCCTGGAATAATCGGCACCGAGTAGGTCGGTAGGTGTAACCCAACCCACGATCTTCAGCAGTCGGTCCCCAGCTCAATGTTCTGCTTGCCCGCGGCCATAATTTGGCAAACATGCCTAACAATGATACGTTATTCTTCCAACGGGTGCCAAACAACAGTGGAGGATGAGCACGAATAGTGGGAGGCGTATTTGAAAGGGAAACAGAAGTAAATCCAGTATAACTTGATGGCCATATCAAAAAGAGTGTCTTCGAAAACAATGAGAGATTTGCCGCAGAACGAGCAATTATAAAATTACATGATTTGATCCTGTGTCAAGCCAGCATGTGGATCCATTTCCATCGCTTCATCACCGACCTGGTTCAAGTACTTCACAAAGCTGAGGTTGAGAGGGCGGCCACCATACTGATATCCTTGAAACTTGGCGATCGACGTCTCTGCTGTTTCTGAGCTGTCGAACTTCACCACACCGGTACCACGAGATCTTCCACTCGGCTCATATTGGATCTCAGCCTGCTCAACTTTGCCAATCGTTGTAAATAGTTCAACAAGATCGTCATTGCTTGTTGACCATGGCAACTGTATGAGAGATTAGATTGGATGAAAATGAGATTGAACTCCAGCGAATAACTAGCGGGTAGGAGTCCTCCACTTACATTTCGGACGTAAATCGTCTCACTCCGCTCTGTTCCGGCGGTAGCGTTATCAGTGAATGGATTTGGGGGCACGACTGCAACCGGAGCAGCTTCGAAACCGCCAGCACCGCCAGCACCGCCAGCGAAGCCACCACGATTACCAAAACCAAAACCACCACGACCACCGCCGAAGCCGCCGCGGGGGAAGCCCCCGAAATTTCCTCTCATTCCACCACCGTAGCCTCCCCGGCCAGCAAAGGCCATGCCACCCCCGCCCCCGCCGCCCCCAGCGGCATAGCGGTCCTCTCGTACCTCCAGCAATCGGCCTTGCCAATCATAGCCATTGAACTGCTGAATGGCATTACGAGCATCATCGGGGCTCTCAAAAACGACAATACCAGAGCCCTTAGGTCTACCATCAGGCCCAATATGAACATCGGCGCGAACGACGCCAGCATTACGAGCTATTGACCATATTAGCGAAGAAATTACAGTATAGTAGAACTTAGGTCAAGTCTCGCTAACCAGCTTGTCGAAATAAGTCCTTTAAATCTTGCCAGCCCACGTTATAAGGCAGCTAGTCCAAGTCAGTGCGGTCTCATCAGGTAAGGGTGGAGACACGTACATTGGCTACGTATATTTGACGACCACCACCACCGGGGGCGCCACCGCCGTAACCTGGATTAAAGCCGCCAGGCATTCCACCGCCAACGAATCCGCCACGGGTGCTGCCCCCAGGAGCGCCGATGAATCGAGGTTCCGCCTCACGGTCCTGAATCCCACTTTAACAAATCGCCTCCCTGGCCGGAAGTTGACCCCACAAACCTCTCGAACGTAAACAAGGCGACCCATGAGGTTCTGGTTGCTAAGCTGGGCGACAGCCTGTTGAGCTTGCTCCCTTGTAGCATATTCCACAATTCTTCACATCCAGGATTAGTGGCCTTTGAAAGTTCAAGTATAGGGGCGGTAATGAACTCACCCGCATCCCTACAGTCAGCCCGAGGACATCGCCCCAACCCGTCAACCCACACATCCATCAAAACCAAGAGGGAAGAAACCACAAAGGAAAGCCAACCAAAGACTACGCGATGAAGCCCACCTTCGACATTCCGTTTGGAAGCAATAGTACGTCGGCAAAGATAACCTCTCCAGCTGAAGTCATCTCGTCAGTCCCAAGCTTGCCCGATTTCAATTCCACAACCCTCACCCTGTCTCATAAAGTCCTTCAGGTGGTGCCACTTAACATCGTACGAGAGATTGCCAACGTAGACTCGGCGGTCTTGCTGCGAGGTTTCACGAATATTCGTCATCATTTGCTCGCGAGCCACAGCCCTTTCTTCATAGGATCGATGTTGTGTCGGCCCGCCGTAAGCCGCTGTAGGACCTCCAGCTGGCGCTGCTCCTGTTCCACTCATGGGAGTACGATCTCTGCCACGGCGGTATTCGTCGCGACTATTCGATCTACTACGTGGAGAATAGGACCGCCGGCGGGTTTGCTGTCGGGGGCTTCTGGAACGTCGACGAGGTGATCGAGACCTCTCGCGCTGCAACAAGTTAGCGATCATGTCCGCCTCAATGTTTACATGTGGGGAAATATCTTTATATCTCCTTCCCCAAATATGAGAGCAGACCGACAGAAAGCCACAGGCAGGCACAGCAAACCAAACCTATGCCACACATCCCGATGGCTCAACCAGGTTCCTATGGCTTGCCCAAGCGCGGGGGCAAGAGGTTACTCCAGCAGACATGACAATCTGAGCAGTTCGTTTGAGGACCAGAGCCTCAGATCGAGAACAGGCAGTACAATAGAGCGGCTTGCATCCAACTGGTGCCACTGCGCATGGGATTGAATCCGAGGCAAGGAGGGAAGTAATGCGGCGGAATCATTGAAGTGAAAGAGTTACGCAGAGGCGGGGTTCTTACCGGTCGGTAGGTGTCGCCAGAGTCAGCTATACACAATTGTTAGAGTCGAGGCTGAAACAGATGTTGAGAAGCCTGGACAAAGATAGAAAGAACAAGTGGGTTGAAACGGCCAAAAGGATGCCAAAGTTTGTAGCGGGGTGCTTGCACAGGAAGAGAGGGAATGAGAGGAGACCATGGGCCAGTGAGCAAGTGGAGTGGACAGGAGCTGAGCAACATGCAGGTAAAGGGGGGTTGACAATGCAGTGTACTGAGCGAAAGCAGGCAGAGACGATACGCTCGGAAAGGGCATTGGCTAGGGAGTCGGGGTAACAAGTTACATCCAAGGTGGTATCACGTCAATGGAGAGTTCCGATATGGTAGCTCCGTGACAAGTGATAAAAGAAGAAGCCCCTCCCCCAACGAACCATTAACCAACTGAGGACGAACGAAATGGCTCTCGATTTCGCGAGCGTGATTCAGTGGCGGGAATTGTGTGAAATAGAGAGCGCAGAGTAGAGAGTATAGGATAACTGGGGGAACAGCGTGATGAGGGAGGCCGAGATGTATGAGGCCAACGCATCGTTAGGCGGAGAGAAAAACGTACCCATTGGCAGATTATGCGAGACGAAAAAGTCACGTCTGTTGCTGATCGCGTGCAGTGAAGACGAGCTGGTGTCTCAACAGTTGGAGGGCAGTGAAGGCCAGGTTGCGAGGAGGGCAGGATTATGGGCGACTGTGAAGAACAAGCCACTGTCTGGTCAGCGCAGATGGAACTCGCGTAGAGGCAAATACGCTGCAAGCAAGTCGCAATCGGGATGGTGGCGGGAGGGGATGACAATGGCAATGGGGGCATGGCATGCCGACAAAGGAGATTGTGAGAAGAAAAGACGCGCGCACCAGGAAGGGAGGGGGGAGCAGGCGACGAATGAGAATGGAGAAGGCCGCGAAAGACTAGGGTGACGAGCTGCAGGCTACCCTACCTCAGCAACATGAGCGGCCTCGAGTGCCTCAGGTGCCCAGCTCAGGTCACTCCAGCTCATAATTTAATAATCCTAGCAAGTGATTCCAGTTAACAAGGTTAACGGAAATAAAAACACGCAAACAACAAGAAGCCATGACGCGCCATGAGCAACTGAGTTGATACCCTTTTAATTATTCATGGTATTACTACAATGTGAGACTTATGAGCTACTAGAGGAAAATGTGTCTGCGTTCGAACGAACCATGCACATCGCCAGATACAGTTGAGAATCGAGCAAATGGCTATCCACCTCGTCAACCTCATCGGGAGCTGGTCAGGCATTATTGTGTGCTATAGTGGTGATGAGGAAACACCAGCTGCGCCACTTTATTAGATAACTAGCCACACCAGTAAAACTATGATATATAACTATTAATATTCCTCTTATCTAATAGATTTTATTAGCTTTAATAGCCTTTTATAATTAAGAAATTAAATTAATTAATTTTATAAAGGCTTTTTTAAATAACTAGTTATTTAAAGATATTTTTATAGAATTTTTAAAAGGCTTTTTTTTTATAAAGATTTAAATCCTTAAAAATAAACCTTTAATAATCTTATTAATTAAATTAAATTATAATCCTATTATAAAATAGATTATTTTATTAATAAAGGTCTTATATAGGCTAAAATAAGGCTTTTATAAATAATAATATTAATTAATTAAATTATTAATTATCTTAAGGTTTTAACCTTTAATCTTTAATCTAATTATCTTTATTAATACTAAGATTAATACCTTTATTATAATCTATATTAATAATTACTTTATTATAGAATTTAATCTATCTTATATTAATAAGCTAAAATACCTATTAAATAAGATCTTTATTATAAAAGATAAAGGCTTTATAGCCTTTTTCTTAAAGATTTAAATTAATTATAATTAGATTAAAAAAGAGCTATAATTATATTAATCTTAATATATTAATAAGGCTTTTTAATACTTTTAATTATAAGATATAATCCTTATAGCTATATCTTTATAGCTTAGAATATTAAAAGAATCCTTAAAAAGGATTTTTATCTTTATTAAATAATAGATCTATTAATAGATTATAAGGATTTTAATATATCTTATATTACTTTTTAAGCTTAATATAGCCTTTTTAATTTAATAGCTTTTTAATATATATAATAGGGCTATATTAATTATTATAATATAGCTAGGAATCTTTTAAAATATTTAAAAGGCTTTAAAAAACTAGTTATTCCTTATAAAGCTTTAAACCTTATATAAATTAAATAACTAGCTCTTTAATTATTAAGCTATTTAAATAATAATTTTATAAAATATAAAATATAAAATAAATCTATTTATAAATATCTTTTTAAGCTAATTAATAGGCTTATTTATTAAAATATAAAAAAATAAACTATTATAATCTTTTTAATTATAAAAGCTAAATTAAATATTTTAATAAAAATTATAAAAGAACTAAAATAACTCTTTAAGCTCTTTATAAAACTAAAAATCCCTTTTTAATAATCTATAAACCTATATTATAATAATATAACCTTTATAAATAATATTAAGAATCTTAATTAATATATCTAAATTAAGTATATTCTATTAAAATTCTATTATATTAAGTAAAAGATAGTTAATAAGCTATTTAAGATAAATTATTTTATAATTAAGGTTATATTTATTAATAGATTAATTAAGGTTTTAATAAGTCTTATTTTTAAGGCTTTTTAAGCTTATTAAATCTATAAAAACCCTTTATTAAAAGCTAGCTATATATTATATATAGCTTATTAAAGAGAGTATTAAAATAAATAGGTTTTATATAATAGCCTAATCTATTATAAGATTAATAGCTAGATCTATTATAATTTAATAGCTAAATCTATTATAGCCTTAATAATTAAACCTATTATAAGATAATAATCTAATCTATTATAAGACCTATTAAAATAAGTGGGTTTTATATAATAGCCTGATCTATTATAAGACTAATAGCTAGATCTATTATAGCTTAATAGCTAAATCTATTATAATCTTAATAGCTAGACCTATTATAAAATAATAGCCTAATCTATTATAAGACCTAAAAAGCTTATATAGTCTAACCTATTATATAAGGCTAGACTAATAAAATAAGGGCTTACCCCTTATACCCCTTTCTTTTTTATTATTTAAAATACTTAAAAATCTAAAGAAATATTATTTAGAATTCTTAAAATAATTCTAAATAATCTTAATATTATTTAAATATATAAGATAGCTAGATTCCTAATTAAATCCTGCTTTCTTTTCTATATTAATAATTTAATTATTTCTTTTTTCTTTTTTATAAACTTTACTTTAAATAATTATTTATTATCTTTCTTTTACTAATTTAATTACTAGCTTTAATTATAACCTTATATTATAAATTATAATACTTTCTTTAATTATTTAAATACTAAGTATTTAATTATAATTAATTATACTTTCTCTAGCCTTTTATTATTTATATTACTCTTTAAAAG
>JAZDSH010000150.1:1993-13688 GCA_036873115.1 Pseudodiploospora longispora
TTTATTTTATTATCTTTTTTAATACATTATATAATTTTCTTTTAATAAGCTATAATAGAAAAGCACACAGTTTTATTCCCAGCCAACTAAGACAGATAGCCTCTTAGTTAACAGTCTAAGAGTACCCCACTCAAAGAACTTCATGAACGGATTGTAGCCCCTCGCTAGAAGAGATAATGGTGGGGGCACCTTCCATACTCTTGCAAACATACCTCTACATGCGGCGCAATGGATCACGTATTCGAGCCATTAAAGAACGATTTGCTACTCCGGTCAGCGTGGGGTGAGTTCTTTATCTCCCATTTTCCTTGACATGCGCAAATACTGTAATATTTATGCTGAGACACTATGCTGTGAACAGGCCAGGTTGTCGAGCGCCCGCCCATGTGGGTGATGCGTCAAGGTAACCCCTCTCTTGGGCGCCCTGTCCATGGCTATGTGCTTGCACCAGCTAAGCAGTTACAGCTGGCCGGTATCTCCCCGAGTACCATGAGGCGAAGGGATCTCGAGACTTTTTTGCGTGCTGCCGTGATCCGGAGGTAGCGTCTACATTGACCCTGCAGCCCGTGGAGCGTTTTGCTGAATTGCTTGATGCCGCCATCATCTTCTCGGACATTCTCGTCATTCCGCAGGCTATGGGTATGGTTGTTGAAATGGTCGATAAAAAAGGCCCTCATTTTCCAAACCCCTTGTTGTCGCCCTCCGATGAGCAGTATAGCAAAATATTGGCGAGCGATGTGAAAGTCGCTGATGAACTTGACTATGTCTACAAAGCAATCACGCTTACAAGGCAGAAGCTAGCGGGCAGAGTACCTCTGATTGGGTTTTGCGGCGCTCCGTGGACACTCTTTTGTTACATGGTTGAGGGGGGGGGCACTAAATTGTTTGCCCAAACCAAGACCTGGATGTACCGCTACCCAGAAGAAAGTAAGAAGCTTTTACTAAAGATTGCCAACATTTGCATAGATCACTTGGCGCTGCAAGTCAAGGCCGGGGCACAGGTATGTTCAAGAAGCATTTTGTCATGGCAGTCTTTTCCGTATGGCTATGGACAATAGTTGGCTGACTGGTTTTTGTGTAAGGTTGTGATGGTGTTTGATTCGTGGGCTGGCGAACTTTCTCCCACCTCATTCCGCAAATTTTCCGAACCTTATCTCGCACTCATTGCACAGAAGCTCCCCGAAAAGTTGCAAAGCCTTGGCCTTGACAAGGTACCAATGATTGTGTTCCCCAAGGGAGCATGGTACGCCCTTGATTCTATATGCGATCTGGGATACAATGTGGTCGGTCTAGACTGGCTCCAGGAGTCTGGTGCTGCTGTCAAGATTCGAGGCGCGCGAGAAATTGTTTTCCAAGGCAACGCAGATCCGGGAATACTTTATGGCAACAAAGCCGGGATAACTGAGGCCGTGGAAGAGATGGTGGCTGGTTTTTGGGTTGGAAATAAAGGCTGGATAGCAAATCTTGGCCACGGTCAGTTTCGCTGGTGTCAGGGTAGAGGGCGTGCAAAGCTAACGAGATCTAGGTATCACTCCTGGCGTTGATCCGGAGAACCTCAAATTCTTCTTTGAGGAGATTCACCGGCTGGCCAAATCCTAAAATCAATTTCCTCAGATGGACATTCCTGATAACAGAACGTGGGCTGGCTGATCGATGCTGAACGTGATCAGCCAAAGTCTAACAACTAAGACATGGATATTTATGGAACAACTTCAAATGTCAGCGCGTGTTTCTCATCCATCCGCTCTTCTATCACGTGCAATATTGACAACCTAGCTTTACAAACTAAAATAAAAGCCTCCATAACTCGCAGGCCTTGAGGTTCCATCACTCTCTGTTGCGCGCCATTTAAATTCAAACCAAATAGTGTAAAACAGGCTCATCTTATACCCTTTCCCCAAAGAACCAAGTGCCATTCCTTGAAGAAGTGCTGCCTCCCTAATTAAATTCCTCGGCCTTTTCATCAATAGCGCTATTCTGTTGTAACATCGGCTCTAAATCGTCGTGATCCTTGAACGCGTTGCCAGCTCCGCCTCGGCCTGCATACTGCGCCCCAGTGCTTGGTCGTTTGAGAACACTGTGAGATACCATCGTCAGTATGTTTAATCTCTGAAAGCATGTATGATATATTCCGGCGCCCTTAAAAAGAAAACCTAGGAAGTTCTATGAACCTACGCCGCGACGTCCTGGCGCAATCGAGTCTCAAGAGGATCCTCATTTTTGGCCATATTTCCTGTACCTCCACGTCCCGTTGTAATGATAGCTGTCTTCAGCACGGGCGTTTGCAGGTCTGATGGTTTCAACTTTGGTAATTTAGAAGTATTAGAGATATTTCCAGCGCCACCGCGACCATGGGATGAGAATCGCGAAGACATTCGTATGGTGGAGGCGTGAAGGCGCAGGATTGTTTCAACACGATGTACTGCAGCACCTGAAATGTCGCCAACAGGCGCTATGGAGTACTTTGAACAATGTCTTAGTAGTCTTTGGTCGACGAGGTGACTATGTCTGGTGTGCCAGTGTTTGAAACAAATCCGACGCAGGTGAAGGTTAGTTGCAACGAAACCGAAACACAGGGTGGGAGCATTGATAACTAATGGCCAAGATTGGGGTGGCGTTTCTCACCCCACTTCTCAAAAGACGGTTTGCTTGCTGATGACACGGAGCGGCATCACGAGACAACGGCTACTGTCCTCTGATGACTACAAGTACTTCCGTTCTGTTCCGATGGTGCTTATGACTTGGATATTATGGTTTTGGATTTCGATCAGAAACTAAAGCCTTGCTTATATATCATGCCAACTTGTTGAATATATGGCTTCTAGCTGTAGTTTGCTGTGTACTCTATAATTTTGAAACTACATTCTTACAAAGTTCCTTAGCTACTGTTAACCAAAGCTGAGCAAGGCAAATCACGCAATCCTGTTAGAGGTACTTGAAATTCTCATGTTCATCGTGTGTTGTGAATATCAAGAACTAAGATATCCTGGGCTCCTACCTGAGCTAAGTCATCCATGACTAGCGCAATCCTCTTTTTTTCTACCATGGAACTGACTGCCACCCAGCCATCCCCATCTAGGCTTGTGATCGTTGGCGCACGCTTGCCTGGGGTAACCTTAGTTGCCGCAGCCAGTCGAGATCGCTCAACGTTGTACTGGCAAAGGACATAGCGCTGAGCAGTGATAACGCCGCGAATACGGGATGCAATCAACTCTACCATGTTGGTGTTGGAAGGCGAACGAGATTTGATAAGAACTGCACTCGACTCAACAACGGTATCGATAGCCTTCAAACCCGCTGCTCTCATAGTCTCGCCCGACTCTAGAATTACTGTCAGCAACGAGAAATGTGAACACTACTAGAGGCTCAAATCAGTGTGGTAGGACTCACCAACAAGGTCGACGATTCCATCAGCCACCCCTAAAGCACAAGCTGCCTCAACGCTGCCACTAAGCTCAACGATTTTGGTTTGAAGCTTTGTAGAGGAAGTGGGCTTGATTGACGTGCCATATTCGGCCTCTAGCTGTGCAAAGTATTCGACCGTCAAATGAACAAAGCTAGTGCCGATGGTACGACCAATGAGGTCTTTGGGGTTGGTATACCTTCCTTTCTCCGGAACCTGAACCTGCAATCGACAACTGCCAAATTCTAGTTCCATAACCATCTCACTCCCAGAGGATCCATGATGAGTATTATTATCGGTTGCCGCATAACGAACAGCCGCGTCATACTCTTGAATTTGATCCCAACCAGTTATGCCAAGGTCAACTCGACCTTGACCAACGAAAGTTGGGATATCGGCAGCAGGGAGAAATATAAGAGCAATTGGGAGATTTTTAACGAGAGCGATGTCAAGCCTGTTTTCTCTCCTGAATTGGATATCTGCACCTTCAAGAAGATTGAGCGCAGCCTGGTTCAGGCGGCCCTCTAGATAAATGCTGTGCGTCAGTATAGGCCAGGCTGAGTAAATTGTACTATCGGTTAGGATCAGTGTTGCTCACTTTTTGGGACAGCAAAAAGCAGGCGGCCTTCGAGACTACGTAAAACCATATTAACATTAGCCTAATAGCATAGCATGGATTCAGCATGGATTCAGACTAACCTGTTGACGAGGTCCATGTTTGTACCACCGTGGGAACAATGGCAACGATTTCAAGCTCGCGTTACCTCAATACCTGCCGAATCCCTTTTCAGCAGTGGCCTTACCTATTTGAGTGGATTTGCTGCAATGTGTCAACGGCTGCACCTGGCGTGAAATTACGGATGAGAATTAGGTAGGCTGGGGTATGGTCATTGTATTCTGATTAGGAGTCATACTCGACTGGCTCTCCAAGTTGCGGCTCCGACCGCGGGGCAGTTTAGCCACCTACCTTTCTCGCCAGTAAAGGGTACATGACCAACCAGAGCTGATGCAGTGCGCCGAACTCGGAGATAAAAAAGTACATAAAAGCGATATATATTATATTCAATAAGCTATTATATATTTACCATAAAAAATGGAATTTTCAATGATAAAATTGATTAATTAACTTATAATATGTAATTTTCTTTATTATTATTATTATTAAGGTTAATATAAGCAACTTAACTTGAAATTATAATATAAATATAACTATTATAAATTAAGGCTATATACACACATGCTTTGCTTATATATATATATTTTATAGCATTTACCCCCCTGGGTAGGAATTAAAATACGACTTGGGGATGTGCAGGTATAAGACCCCCCTTTTTCTTGCTCAGGCTCAGTTCAGGTCCTCATACCGACTCGAACTGTTGCCTGATTTGTGAAGCGTTGTGCTCCGTCGAATATTCTCCATCCACAATGAGTCGTCAAGCATGTTCTGAGTTGGCGGCATGTGGACGGAACTCCTGTGAGATGTCATTTCGCCTCCAGGTGCTTCTTGGCCCTCTGTTTCACAAAGCTCAAAGCTGAAAGTCGCTGGAGAATTAGATGTTTGCACCAACGAGGATGACGCGCGAGGCTGGTTAAGGGGGTGATGCCGCGCGACGTCGCGGCTAGTCATATCATCGGACCGAGCTGGTTCCTCTGACAGCGTAACCTCATCACAAACCTGCGGTGGTCTAGAGATCGAATTAAGCCGTCTGGTTTCATCCCTGGTCTCATAATCATTGTCATCATCGACTAAAATGCCAGGAAGTCTGAGTTGTGGTATCTCAGACATGCGCGAGGCTTGCTTTCGCCTCATGTGCTCCTTGAACTTTCTTGACCAATAACTGAACATGACGTCATATCAGCTCCGTCTCCTAGCTGTATCTTGGGGTTTTGGCAATACATACAGTGTGTCGAAAAACCCTTGTACTATTCGTCGCCGAATTCCTTCATCAACCCGTTGCAATCTGGCTCGTCGTCTTAAAAATTCCTCCAATCTAGACCCTTGTTAGCTAACGAATGCCTTGTACCACTAGAAAACCTACTTTAAGCTCTTGCTGTCGTTAATGATGTTGTAATGTGCTAGGATCATCAAAACATCTGTGAATGCAATTCCTTTGTCAGGATCAGCGCTGACGAGAACTTCTTCGTAGAAGATATTGTAACGACGACGCCTTTGACGGATTTTTTTTACATCAAGACGCGCTAGTCTTTGATTGAGCTTGCTAATATCAACCTCATTATTGAATATGCTTGCTGATGCAATAGACATGTGACGTGAGGTCTGGGAGTCACTCCGAACGTCCTCGAGTATTTGTCTGACGGAGTCCTCTGCTTCGTAAATACGCATCTGAAAAACGCCAGAGAGCTCCCCTAGAAGCCGGGGAAAAGCTTCTTTTGAGATATGACCCGTACCAGCGGGGTCCACGCTCCGCCAAGCTTCTTTGAATCTTCGAATCTCGTCCCGATCGACAACTGCCATGCCACTTGAGCGTTGATAGACATAACTGAAGCTTTCATAAATCAGAGACACGAAAAGGTTCACAAAGATATACATGCTAACAATGTTCCAGGCAACGAATAGAAACCTAGCCCAAGGCTTGCTTCCGCAGTCGCTGTTAAAGAAGTTGCGCGGTTTGATACAAAGCGGAGGTTCGATGGCAGCGTAATCTTCCATAATCTGGTTCCATCCCTCTCCGAGACTCATCCGGAAAAGCAGAATCAGTGCCCTCGGAACTGTCCGGAAATTAAGGTCGCTACCTTCATTCTCTCCGAATCTGGTCAAACTGAAAGCCTGTGTCATGGCAATCGCAAAGCCAAGAAATAGAACAAGCCACGTTGCTAGCAAATTAAGAATCAATGTGAGGCTTGCAGCAGCTGTCTTGAACAGCTGATCCAAGGCATCGTTTCGAGGGATTACAAGGAGTACAATTGCAACAAGGAAAAATTTGTGCAATTGCACGTAGGTATCTGCACGTGTATCGGCAATCAAAACCGCCAGAGTGGCAATAAACGCTCCTGACACGATCGTGAGTGAATAGAGATCCCAAGAACTTCGTCGAAAACGAGCCCACCCAAGACCGATAAGGCGAATCGCAATGTTGGTTACGTAGAGAAGAATGAATGTTAGGAAGACAAATTCGCGAGTTGTTGTCCACCAAGTAGGCTCGTCATTGAATTCCACCACAAGTAGGAGCAAATGCAGCACAAGCACAACCGTGATGCACTGGTACCACTTGCCTCGCTTCTCAATAGCCCTCTTGTGACACCATTTTCTCCATGTTTTTTCTTTGTCGCTGTAAGAACTCTTGGATGGTGAAATGTGACGAAGGAGCTTACGCAACTCGAGCCATGATCGCTGCTCTGCCGTAAGAAACGCCACTCCAGTTTGCTCAGTATAGTTGCGCATAAAAACTGAGATAAATAAAGTTAAGACAAAAACAGTAGCCAATAAATTGAAGACAACGAAGAAAAGGGCATTGCCTTGAGCAGCCATATTCCGAGGTTGCAAATCCCGCCCGGTGATGGCTTGGGCGGCGAAAGAGACGTCAGTCCATCCCTCTTGACTGACAATTTGGAAGAGTGTAAAAAGGGAGGATCCAAAGTCATCAAAGCTGAAATAGGGATTAGACGCAACTCTGGGAGACAACATTGGCCACGTGTCTCGATAAGGCGTGCTTTGAAACTCGCCGAAGCATTCGTTAAGAGACAATATATCACCAGAATCGTTACATCCAACCATCAGTCCACTAAACAAATTAAGTCCGTAGATGGCAAATGGTATTAAGAGAGATATAGAGACAAATGCTGCCTAGAAGCTAGATTAGTACACCAAGGACCACCACAAGCTAGTCAAACAAGAGAAGGAGGGGTGGTGAGAGCTGGGCCTTACTCCTAGCAGCTTCCACCAGCCAACAATTATAAGAGAATGAAATGTGTCCCTTGCACTGTCGCTAACGTTGAGGAGGCGAAGAGCCCGGAGGGCTTTGAAGGCGCCTACAGCCCTAGATATGGCACCATCGTTGATAAGAAGGGTCACAACATTGATCCAAAGGGTGATAAGAACAATGATATCGATTATACCCCATGAGCTGCGAAGATACGCATTTGGAGTCCACACAAGTCCGTCCGCGATGATCTTGATGATGCTCTCAACAGTGAAAACCGCGGCAAATGACATATCAGTCCAGACGTACCAATTTGCGACACTGAAGGAATGCCTTTCCCTGTACTCTTTTTGATATAGTGGTGTTGTCACACAAGCAATTGCAACCATCGCAACAACAATAGCATATATGAATGCGGAAAGTGTATACCAAGCCAGCTTGTTCGGCTCCACTCCGTCAAATCGTTCGACTCCTCTAGCGGGACCTACAAGGGACTGGCAAACCCGTCGAATGCTGCTCTTTGGTTGAAATATGTACATTGAAGTATTGTAATTTGGATAACGGGCGAGATATTCCCGTTGAGCCTTTCTGCGAGCAGATGTCGCCGAAACTGCTTGCCGCGCCATTTGTCGAGGATCCAAAGTGTCATTAGGGCCATCAAAACGAATGTTCGAATAAAAAGGATTGGGTTCTCTATTGTTGACGTAATGGATCATCCTGCCCCAAATGCTTCTTAAAACTCCTGGTTTGCCATCTTTCAAACCGCTCGTTGCAGTCCGTCGTGGGGCTCCAGTCGGGTTCACATGCGAGTGAAGAGGGTCTGCTGGGTCATCATCGAGAAATTCGCGCACAACAGTATCCTTTAGCAGCATTTCCATCATCGCCGGGCCGTAATCCAGCGGATCCTTACGTCGACGAGATTTGCCCATATTAAATATTGTGGATAGAGCCAAGTTATTTGATGCATGACCAAGTTCCTTTCGCTGCAGGAAAGCCTTTACTTGTTCGAGCCTTTTTTCGTCCTCCGATACATCGAAGTTCTCTTGAATTACCGCAATAAACATGTTAATTAATATGAAGAAGGACAAAATGAACCAGCCAATCAGGAAGATGGCACCAATCCAAGAAGTTTTGAACTGCTTGGTGTAGGATGTAACGGAGTATAAGATATCAGTCCAATTCTCGCTTGACAAGATCTGATACATTCCAAGAAATGAGTTGAATATGGTATTAAACGATATGCGATTGAACTCGCCGCCGTCATCTAGAGGAATTTGTCCTCGAAACAGTTGCGAAGCAAGGATTGCTACAAGAAATGTCATCAAGAAAACAAATAACATCAGATTCCCAATACCTGCAGAGCTGCCAAGAACCATCAATATGAGCTTCCGGGTAACAGGTATGGCTAGAACAAGTCGATAGACCCGCAAAATTTGAAAAACAGTGAGCCAAGCGTATGCTCGAGACATTCGAATCGGAGGGATAAGGATAACTGATGTAACTATCGCCAAACCAAGATCGAAAACATTCCGCCAATTTCGATGAAAGCCACGCCAGTCAGTCGCAAATCGAATTGCCATTTCAATATCAAGTAGAATGGTAGCGATCACTTCAGCGGCGTCTACAAACGTTTCCCGTGAACGCGACATAGAAGCGCTTCGCAATGCTTGGCATAGCAATGCTACTGCTATGACAAGAACCCAAAATGCAAAGCTGTTGTCATAGAGGCGCTGCAAAGATGACGACCGGTGCATGCGGTCCTCAGAGTGCACCTGCATCGGTAGCTCTTGCTCGTCTGTGAAGGCACTAGATTTGCTTTCCTCTCGGATGACTTGGAATGATGATGTGATTACTGCAATCAGAAGATTCGTTAACCACAGCATCATTATCATTATTCCAGCCCCGAAGAACAATGCTGCTTGCGAGTAATCCGAGCCCATTGTGTAATACATAAGATCCGAAAATGTATTTGCACTCATGATAACGAAAACGAGTTCTAGGGAATGAAATATGTTGTCGAAATTGACAGTCCCATTGTGAGGATTACCCTGCTGAAGACAAATTGAACCTCGCGGGCAAAGAAACCCTTTTCCATCGCCAGTTCCATTCTGGAGATTACTTAGCGAGCCAGGAGTGCTAAACTTGACCCAAGGCATAGTTGCCCCTGTGTTGTTGTGCAGGTATCCGCCACAAAATTCCATGTGATTGGTAAAAGACGCTGAGAGATTTCCGGGATCGAGAGGATCAAGCCATACACATTGACGACTCAAGCTAGATTTGAAGCTCTGAATGCCAATGATAGCAAAAAGAAGCCAAAAGAAACTAATTAGAAATGCAACCCTAACAAGAAGCGGGGCAGCTTTCTTCAAGCTTCTCAAGATAATCTGAGACTTGTCAGCTTACTCTGGTAGGTACATGGAGTTGCTTGCTTTATATTTCTCTTACCGCAGTGCCATGAGTGAGCGCCAGTAGTCGTAAAATACGCAGGCAGCTAAGCATTTTGAAGAGATAAAGATGATGCCTGTTCTCCAGGCCAGTAATTCCTAAAATGAAAGCAACCCAGAAAGAGACTACAGCGACGAAATCCAGACGGTTGAAGGAATGGCGTAGAAAGGCGCGCCGTGCCAGCTGAAGCCTCTGTTGTTCTTCGAGGCTCGCAGGCAACGCTTGCTGCCCTTGCATTATGGTCGTAAATGATCGTGAGAAGGCGGACGGCTGTGGCTCGGTATTGCTAGTGCCTTTAACGGACTTATGCCTTTCAGGCTGGAAAATAGTTCGGTACTGCTCTGTTATGGCAGCTCGAACACCCTTTTTGCGATCAATGCTACTATACTCTTCTGCGTTCAATATAAACCCGGAAACGATAATTCGAGCAAAAAGTTCCATAGTAAAGACGATGAAAAGTCCAAGCATAGCCCAGTCAATTGAACGCCTGCCCCACCGTTCAGGGCGGCCATTGCCCTTGCTAAAAACATCAGGACCTGACTCCACAGCAAGTAGGATGGCTTGCAGAACAATAAGCAGAAGAATAAGTGGCTCAGTATAAGGGTTCACCATAATGTCACACATCCATCGTCTAGTTGGGCTTTCAGGAGGGAAAATGCCTAGAGCATAACCTTTCAAAGGGTTTGAACAGGGCTTTGGGGATTTTGTGAGACGCTGAGAATGAGGCTCAGCAACACGATACAGTGGACCTTCCGATTTCTCAGACCGCAATGGAGACACGTATGAAGTATCGGCTTGTATTGAGACAACAGTCTGTCTGGAGGGGTAGACGCCGGAATTCCGAGGAGAATGAGGTCGATCTCGTGACGCTCGTTCATCAACCATCTCACTGTCTCCGCTAATATTAACAACTCTTTGCGACATTGCTCGAACAATTGATCCAGCGCGGTGAAAAGCTCCAGATGAAGATTGTGAGCTAGAGATGCGATGTTCATGGGGTGTTAACGAAATCCCAAAGCTGCGATGAAGGGTTAAAGCATGGCCAGAATCTGTACTCCGTCCTAGTACATCGATTTCATGGTTTCTAGTTGAATCATTGTCGGGGTCGGACACAGTTTGGAAGCTATCTCTGTCATCAGAATCATGGTCATCCACTGCAAGTGAGCCAGCAATTAGCTGAGCACGTGCTGTAAGCGGAATCCTATCTGATTCTGTGAAATACGGGTTTGTTGCTTCCATGTATGCTGAGTCTGTAGTAAACTGGTCCTCTGAGTTTGTGGGAAGTCGAGGCGAATCTGCCAGCGGATAGTTGATACCAGGCGGCAAAGCCGCTTGCAAAGCTGTGAGGTCTATAGGCGATTCGGGAGAGATTCCATTGTCTGATGGAGTGTATGAGTACCAGTAGCTCGACGCATCCCGCAAGATTGTATCAGTCTCAGCTACATCAGGAGTACAATTACTCTCAGCGGCAAGTTGCTCGTTTCCAATGCAATTGATATTCAAGAGACGTTGCAAGTGAATCGACCGTCGGCGCCCTGGTAGGGGCATATCAGGGGGGTCGGACGACATAGTCGAGAACACAGAGAAGGCAAACGAAGTAAGGGAGTAATGGGCAATAGACAAAGGGCAAAAAGCATCACCACTAAGGAAACCACATGCTGCAACCCTCCATCACCGTGGCTGGCGTATAATAGTGGACAGGTTCAAACGGTGTTTCAAGCACGTTTCAGCTGCGCAACTGCCATACGCTAAAGTGGGCTATATAAATTATTATAAAATAAACCAGTTCGGTATATTAAGATTCAAATAGTTTATTAGAATCTATAAGGATAATAAATATATATTATATTATTATAAAATAAATATATATTATATTATTATAAAATAAATATATATTATATTATTATAAAATAAATATATATTATATTATTATAAAATAAATATATTTATATTATAAATATTTTAT
>JAZDSH010000152.1:0-13243 GCA_036873115.1 Pseudodiploospora longispora
ATTTTAAAATTAAAAAATATATTATATATCCTTAATATAAATATAAATATAGTAAATAGGGCTAAGTATTATATTTCTAATAATATATTTATAAAAAAAAGCTATTTATAATAGGCTAAACCTATTATAATTTATTAAACTTTATTAAATATAGCTTCTTTTTATAATAAAAAAAGAAGCTTATATTTAAATTTATAAGGCCTTTTAATTATTATTATAGCTATCTAATAATAATTAAAATCATCTTTAAATCTCTTTTTAATATATATAAGGACCTTACTAAGCCCTTTAAATCAGTTAAATAGCTATTAAAATTAATAAAAAGCCCTAAAATTTTAGGCCTATATATACTAGAAAGCCCTAATATAGACTTAGATTTATTAAAAGACCTATTAAAAGATATTATATCCCTTTTAGAATCCCTTAAAAATACTATTATAAAAAGAGATATAGATCTTTTAATTAAAACTAGCTATTAAAAGCTATTATAACTAGTAGGAATTTAATATATTTATCTTAGCTATATTAACCTATAGCTATAAAAGAAGATTATTAAAATTTTAATAGGCTTACCTAATTTTATTATTATAAAAGAAATAGATTTCTTTTATTTAATATATATATAGGCTAAATCAGTATATAAACCCTTTAAAAATCTAATTCTAGATCTATTAAAAGTACTAGAGATTATAGAAGGAGATACTTTTTAAATAAAACCAATCCCTTATAATAAGCTCTCTATAAAGCTTATTTTAATAAAAGGAAAATCCTATTATTAAATAATTCTTTTATTATCTAATAAAAAAGATTATATTATCTTCTTTATTATAAAGAGCCTATTTAAAGAGCTAAAAGCCTATTATAAAAAATACCCTTTATAGCTATATTTTAATAATAAAAAGGAGGTTTTAATACTATTAAAAGACTAATTAATAGATAAAGGTATTAATTTTAGTATATCTAGCCCTTATATTTATAAATAAAATAGCCTATTAGAACACTTTATAAGGGTTATTCTAGACTGATTATAGGCTATTATAATATAGGCCTAGTTATTACTCTTCCTTTAGATTGCTATTTTATCTATTATAATTAATCTTATTAATTATATAATAATTATAAACTAGAACCTTAGTCTATTATAGCTTTTTTTATAAAAGCTAAAACCAGCTTTAATAGCTAATAAATTAAACTTAATAGCCTATAAAGCTATTAAAGCCTATTATAAGATTATTATCTTTATTAAGAAATATTAATAAGATATTAAATTAAGCCTTAAAATAAAACTAGTTAAATTATTAGCTATATTAAATAAAAATATCTATTTAATTTATATACCCTCCTATTAATAGATAACTAAGATCTCTTTTCTTTATATTATAAAAGGAATAGGCCCTATAAACCAGGGTTTAAAAGGTAATTTTTATAGCCTTTAGAACTCTTCTAGCTTAAAAAGAGAATTAATTAAGCTTTATACCCTATTAAAATTAATAACCCAACCTACCCTAAAGAATCTAATTAATTTATAAGCTCTTAATTAAGCTAAAAGATCTATATAACTACTAGAACCTATATTATAGGTATTATAATAGCTATTATTAATATTATAATAATTATTATAGCTATTATAGCCTTTATTATAGCCCTTAGTATAGCTATTATAATTATTAAAAGACCTTAAACCTATATAATTAGACCTTACCTATCTTATAGATATCTATTATAAGCTAAAAGTAAAATTTATTATTAAGGCTTTTTTAGAATCTATTAGCTAGAAATAAGCCTTAAAAGACCTTATTAAAGAATAGTAGATTAATGCTATTTATAGCGAATTCTATTAAATTCTATAAGCTAAAGTTATATATTTTATCCCTTTTTTAGAGATCCTAAAAGATTAAAAAATCCTAAAAAATAGGCTTATTCTTAAGCTTAAAAAGGATTTATAAAATCAGCCCTTAAAATATAAGGCTAGGCTTATTATAAAGGGTTTTATATAAAGTAAAAAAAAGGATTACTTTAAAACCTTTATAATTATTAGTATTCTCTTTATCTAATGGATTTTATTAGCTTTAATAGCCTCTTATAACTAGGAAATTAAGTAAATTAATTTTATAAAGGCTTTTTTAAATAGCTAGTTATTTAGGGATATTTTTATAGAATTTCTAGAAGGCCTCTTTTCTTTTATAAAAACTTAGATCCCTAAAAACAGACCTTTAATAACCTTATTAATTAAGCTAGATTATAACCCTATTATAAAACAGGTTATTCTATTAAAAAAGGCTCTATATAGGCTAAAATAAGGCCCTTATAAATAATAATAATAGCTAATTAAGCTATTAGTTATTTTAGGGTTCTAACCCTTAATCTTTAATCTAGTTATCTTTATTAATACTAAGATTAATACCTTTATTATAATCTATATTAATAACTATTTTATTATAATATCTAATCTACTTTATATTAATAAGCTAAAATACCTATTAAATAAGATCTTTATTATAAAAGATAAAGGCTATATAGCCTTTTTTTTAGAGATTTAAATCAGTTATAATTAGGTTAAAAGAGAGTAATAGTTATATTAGTCTTAATATATTAATAAGGCTTTTTAATACTTTTAACTATAAGATATAACCCTTATAGCTATACCCCTATAGCCTAAAGTACTAAAAGAACCCTTAAAAAGGATTCTTATCCCTATTAAATAATAGACCTATTAATAGATTATAAAGACTTTAATATATCTTATATTACTTTTTAAGCCTAATATAATCTTTTTAATTTAATAGCTTTCTTAATATATATAATAAGATTATATTAACTATTATAATATAATTAAAAACCTTTTAAAATACCTAAAAGGCTTTAAAAAACTAGCTATTCTCTATAAGGCTTTAAACCTTATATAGATTAAATAATTAACCCTTTAGCTATTAGATTATTTTAATAGTGATTTTATAAGCTATAAAGCTATTAATAAATCTATTTATAGATATCTCTTTAAGCTAGCTAATAGGCTTATCTATTAAAAGGTAAAGAGATAGATTATTATAGCCCTTTTAATTATAAAAGCTAAATTAGATACTTTAATAAAGCCTATAAAAAAGTTAAAATAGCTTTTTAAGCTCTTTATAAAGCTAAAAATCCCTTTTTAATAATCTATAAACCTATATTATAATAATATAGCCTTTATAAATAATATTAAAAACCCTAATTAATATATTTAAATTAAGTATACTTTATTAAAATTCTATTATATTAAATAAGAAATAATTAATAGGCTATTTAAAATAAATTATCTTATAATTAAGGCTATACCTATTAATAAGTTAATTAAGGCTTTAATAAGCCCTATTCTTTAAGGCTTTTTAAGCTTATTAAATCTATAAAAATCCTTTATTAAAAGCTAGCTATATATTATATAGCTTATTAAAGAGAGTATTAAAATAAGTGGGTTTTATATAATAACCTAATTTATTATAAGATTAATAGCTAGACCTATTATAGTTTAGTAGCTAAACCTGTTATAAGATAATAGCCTAACCTATTATAAAACCTAAAATACCTATATAGCTTAACCTATTATATAAGGCTAGATTAGTAAAATAAGGGCTTACCTCTTATCCCCTTTTTTTCTTATTATTTAAAATACTTAGAAATCTAAAGAAATATTATTTAGAATTCTTAAATAATTCTAAATAATCCTAGTATTATTTAAATATATAAGATAGCTAGATTCTTAATTAAATCCTATTTTCTTTTTATATTAATAGTTTAATCACTTTTTTCTTTTTTTTATAGACTTTATTCTAGATAATTATTTACTGCCTTTCTTTTATTATTATTATTATTAGCTTTAATTATAACCTTATACTATAAATTATAATAAATATTTTAATAATATTTTAATATTATATTTATTAGGCTTTAAAGGAATTTATTAATATAGTATATATTATATATTTAGATAATATTCTAATCTTTTTTAAAATAAAAGAAGAGTATATATAATATATTAAATAGGTCCTAGATAGACTATAAATTATAAAGCTTTTTATAAACCTAAAGAAATATTATTTTTATTAAATAGAAGTGGACTTTTTAGGGTTTATTTTATTTAAAGAAGGTATCTTAATAAATTCTTAATATATTATAATTATTTTAGAATAATAATAATTAAGAATCTATTAAAAAATATAAATCTTCCTAGGCTTTTATAATTTCTATAAAAGGTTTATCTATAAATACTCTAAAATTATAGCCCTATTAAATATACTTTTAAAAAATAATAAGAATAATAAAAAGCCAGAGAAAGTATAGCTAATTATAGCTAAATACCTAGTATTTAAATAGTTAAAGGAAGCCTTTTAAAAACCTTATTATTTAGATATTTTAATCTATAATAATAAATTTATTTTAAACCTAATATCTTTTAATTTATAATAACAGGAATTATATTATAATAAGATAATAAAGATAAATAGTATTTAATTACCTTTTAATTAAGGAAGTTTATTAAAATAGAGATAAATTATAAAACACCTAATCAGGAAATATTTATTATTATTTATTTATTTAAATACTAATAAAGATATATTAATAGGGTAGTAAAATAGATAAAGGTTTTAATTAATTATTAAAATCTCTAATCCTTTATAAGCTAGACTAAGCTATTAAGAAGATAGATAAGATAATATATAATCCTAATATTATATAACTTTATTATTAAATATTAACTAAAGAAATCTAATCCTATAAATATATTATTAAAAAAGCTAGATTATAAGGGTAAAGCCCTATTAAATAATAATCTATTTCTTATATTATAAAATAGGATAATTAAATCTATAAAGATTTAAAATAAATCTATTAGAATATTAATAGATATCTAGGGTAATAAAAGTAAGAGGCTCTTAAATTTAATTAAACTAATTAAATAGGTTAAATAGATTATTAATAAAGAATAATAAATATCTATATATATAGCTTAAATAGCTTTATATATAGAGATTATATTTAATAAATAAGCCTTAATCCCTTTAATAATACTTATTAAAGAGGTATAAAATAAAGATAAAAAGATATTAAAATAAAAAGCTATATTAATAAAATAAAAAGATAAGAGAAAGAATATTATATAATTAATAAATATATAAGGCCTGATTAGGTACTAAGACTATATTTATATCCCTAAAAAGGTTTTATTAAGAAATAAGTTATTATAACTCTTATTATAATTTATAATATAAGATTATAATTAAAACTAGTAATAATAATAATAAAAGAAAGGCAGTAAATAATTATTTAAAGTAAAGTTTATAAAAAGAAGAAAGAAATAATTAAATTATTAATAGAGAAAGAAAGCAGGATTTAATTAAGAATCTAGCTATCTTATATATCTAAATAATACTAGGATTATTTAGAATTATTTAAGAATTCTAAATAATATTTCTTTAGATTTCTAAGCATTCTAAATAATAAGAAAGGAAGGGGTATAAGGGATAAGCCCTTATTTCACTAGTCTAGCCTAATATAACAGGTCAGGCTATATAGGCATTTTAGGTCTTATTATAGGTTAGGCTACTACCTTATAATAGGTCTGGCTACTAGGGCTATAATAGGTTTAGCTATTAAGCTATAATAGGTCTAGCTACTAGTCTTATAATAGGTTAGGCTATTATATAAAAACCTACTTATTTTAATACTCCCTTTAGCAAGCTATATAGTATATAGTTAGCTTTTAATAGGGGGTTTTTATAGATTTAATAAGCTTAAAAAGCCTTGAAAAACAGGGCCTATTAAAGCCTTAGTTAGCCCATTAGTAGGTATAGCCTTAGTTATAAGATAATTTATCTTAAATAGCCTACTAGCTATCTCCTATCTAATATAATAGAATTTTAGCAGGGTATGCTTGGTTTGGGTATACTGATTAGGGTTCTTAGTATTACTTATAAAGGCTATATTATTATAATACAGGTCTATAGGCTATTAAAGAGGGATTTTTAGCTCTATAAAGAGCTTAGAGAGCTATTTTAGCTCTTTTATAGCCTCTATTAAAGCGTTTAATTTAGCTTTTATAGTTAAGAGGGCTATAATGGTCTATCTCTTTGCCTTCCAGTAGATAGGTCCACTAGCTAGCTTAAAGAGATACCTATATATAGATTTGCTAATAGCTTTATAGCCTATAAAATCATTATCTAAATAGCCTAATAGCTAAAGAGCTAGTTATTTAGCCTATATAAGGTTTAAAGCCTTATAAAGAATAGCTAGTTCTTTAAAGCCTTTTAGATATTTTAGAAGGTTTTTAGCTATATTATAATGATTAATATAGCCTTATTATATATATCGAGAAAGCTATTAAATTAGAAAGGCTATATTAGGTCTAGAAAGTAGTATAAGGTATATTAAAGTCCTTATAATCTGCTAATAGGTTTATTATTTAGTAGGGGTAAGAACCCTTTTTAGGGGTTCTTTTAGCACTCTAGGCTATAGGGGTATAGCTATAGGGGTTGTATCTTATAGCTGAAAGCGCTAAAGAGCCTTATTAATATATTGAGATTAGTATAGCTATAGCTCTCTTTTAGCCTGATTATAACTGATTTGGATCCCTAAGAAAAAGGCTATAGGGCCTTTATCTTCTATAGTAAAGACCTTATTTAATAGGCGTTTTAGCTTATTAATATAGGGTAGGTCCAGTCTTATAATAAGGCAGTTATTAATATAGGTTATAATAAAGGTATTAGTCTTAGTATTAATAAAGATAGCTGGGTTAAAGATTAAGAGTTAGAACCCTAGGATAGCTAGTAGCTTAATTAGCTGCTATTACTATTTATAGGGGCCTTGCTTTAGCCTGTATAAGGCCTTTTTTAGTAGAATAACCTGTTTTATAGTAGGATTATGGCCTAGCTTGGTTAATAAAGTTGTTAAAGGTCTGTTTCTAGGTATCTGGGTCTCTATAAAGGAAGAGAGGCCTTCTAGAAATTCCATAAAAATATCCTTAGATAACTAGCTATTTAAAAAAGCTCCTATAAAATTAATTTACTCGATTTCCTAGTTATAAAAGGCTATTAAAGCTAGTAAAATCCGCTAGATAGGGGGAATATTAATAGCTATAAAGGTTTTAAAGTAGTCTTTTCCTTTAGTTTATATAAAACCCTTTATAATAAGCCTAGCCTTATATTTTAAGGGCTGATTTTATAAATCCTTTTTTAGCTTAAGAATAAGCCTATTTTTTAGGATTTTTTAGTCTTTTAGAACCTTTAAAAAAGGGATAAAATATATAACCTTAGCTTATAGAATTTAATGGAATTCGCTATAAATAGCACTAATCTATTATTCTTTAATAGGGTCTTTTAGGGCTTGTTTTTAGCTAGTAGGTTCTGAAAAAGCCTTAATAATAAATTTTGCTTTTAATTTATAATAGATATTTATAGGGTAGGTAAGATCTAGCTATATAGGTTTAGGGTCTTCTAATAGCTATAATAACTATACTAGGGGCTATAATAAGGGCTATAGTAGTTGTTATAACATTTATAATAGCTATTTTAGTGCCTATAATAGCTATTATAGTGCCTATACTATAGGTTCTAGCAGTTATATAGGTCTTCTAGCTTGATTAAGAGCTTGTAAATTAGTTAGATTTTTTAGGGTAGGTTGGTCTATTGATTTTAATAGGGTATAAAGCTCTTCTAATTCTCCCTTTAAGCTAGAAGGGCTTTAAAGGCTATAAAAATTACCCTTTAGGCCCTGGCTTATAGGGCCTATTCCTTTTATAATATAAAGGAAGAAGGTTTTAGTTACCTACCGGCAGAAGGGTATATAGACTAAGTAAACGTTTTTACCTAGTATAGCTAACAGCCTAGCTGATTCTGTTCTAGGGCTTAGTTTAATACCTTATTTACACTTCTTAGTAGGGATAACAACCTTATAATAGGCTCTAATAGCTTTATAGGCTATTAAATTTGGTTTATTAACTATTAGAGCTGGTTTTAGCTCTTATAAGAAGAGCTATAATAGGCTGAGGTCCTTATTTATAATCGCTGTATAGTTAATAAGGTTAATTATAGTAGGTAAAATAATAGTCTAAAAATAGAGTGGTAGTTAGGCCTATATTATAATAGCCTATAATCGGTCTAAAATAACCTTTATAAAGTATTCTAGCAGGCTATTTTACTTATAAATATAGGGGCTGGATATATTAAAACTAATACCTTTATTTATTAATTAATCTTTTAATAATACTAAGACCTCTTTTCTATTATTAAAATATAGCTATAAAGGGTATTTTTTATAATAGGCTTTTAGCCCTTTAAATAGGCCCTTTATAATAGAGAAGATAATATAACCTTCCTTATTAGATAGTAAAAGAATTATTCAATAATAGGATTTTCTTTCTATTAAGATAAGCCCTATAGAGAGCTTATTATAAGGGGTTGGTTTTATCTAAAATATATCTCTCTCTATAACCTCTAGCACTTTTAGCAGGTCTAGAATCAGATTTTTAAAGGGTCTATATACTGATTTAGCCTATATATATATTAAATAAAAGAAATCTGCTTCTTTTATAGCAGTAAAATCAGGTAAGCCTATTAAAATTTTAATAGTCTTTTTTAGTAGCTATAGGCTAATATAGCTAAGATAGATATACTAAATTCCTATTAGCTATAGTAGCTTTTTATAGCTAGTTTTAGCTGAAAAACCTATATCTCTCTTTATAATAGTGTTTTCAGAGGGTTCTAGAAGGGATATAGCATCTTCTAGTAGGTCTTTTAGTAGTCCTGGGTCTGTATTAGGGCTTTCTGGTATATATAGGCCTGAAATTTTAGGGCTTTTTATTGGTTCTAGCAGCTATTTTACTGGTTTAGAGGGCTCAGTGAGGTCCTTATATACACTAGAAGGAGTTTTAGAGGTGATTTCAACCATTATTGGATAGCTATAATAATAGTTAGAAGGCCCTATAAATTCAGGTATAGGCTTCCCTTTTTACTATAGGAAGAAGCTGTATTTAATAAAGTTTAATAGGCTATAGCAGGTTTAATCTATTATAAATAGCTTCTCTTTTATAAGTATACTATTAAAAGTATAATACTTAATTCTACTTATTATATTTATATCTATATTAGGGATATATAGTATATTTTTTAATTCTAGAATACTATAAGTTTTAGGTTTAAGTGTTATAAGTATTATAAATATAGTTATTCTAGATCCTTTTAAGTAGATTAAACTATTACTAATTATTATAGGCCTTGGTTTCTTATTATAGGTATTATAACTAGTAAAGAGGGTTCTATTATTAATTATATAGTATATTAAGCCAGTATTATATAATAAGGTATTCTTTATATTAGTGTTATAATAAGTGCTATAGGCTATTTTTTTAGGCTTTATAGCTTCTAAACCTTTTATATCAGATTTAGAATTAGAGCTTTAGATATTAATTATAGTATTCTAGTTACCTATAGATAGGTTATAAATGCTTATTATAAAGAAAGCTTTATTAGGTTCCTTACTGCTAGTAGCAGGCTTTTTTATCTTTTTATCCTTTTGAAAGGGCTTATAAGGCTGTTTTTTAGTGGATTTAGATGGTTTTTCCTTCTTTTTAAAGTCCTTATAGGTCTTTTTAAAAGGTTCCTTAGCTTCTCTAGCTTTATAAAAGCTAGCTTTTATAATTAAAGAGCTTTTATCCTATAGCTCCTTTAGTAAATTTATTATAAGAAATTATAAATTCAGGGTATTTAATAAGGTATTAAGTGCTATATAAATCCTGATATTATTCCTTTAATATTTAGCTTATTATAGAAAAGTATCTTTTATAGCCTTTAGATACTGATTTATCTAATCTATAGGCTATATAATAATTAAAGCTAATTATAGCTTAATAAATTAAGTATTAAATTTGCTATTAAATGCTTTTATAAAGCCTTTATAGTTATTAAAGCTAAGCTTATAAAAGGTATTATAGAGGGTTCTATACTATAGGGTAGTATTATAGCAGTATTACTTATTTAGTATTTTATAAGCTTTTAATAATATTATAACCTAACTTATAAAGGCTTATAGGTATTATATATAGCTATTATAA
Organism: Pseudodiploospora longispora; assembly: GCA_036873115.1. NCBI lineage: Eukaryota > Fungi > Ascomycota > Sordariomycetes > Hypocreales > Pseudodiploosporaceae > Pseudodiploospora > Pseudodiploospora longispora. The sequence continues at coordinate 10,082 of JAZDSH010000152.1, forward strand.
AGTAATAGAAGTAAAATAGCCTAATAATGGTTGCTAAGGCTAAGGCTTATAATAGGGTTTAAAAGAAAAGTAGGTAATTTAAGTATTTATAATTAGATTAATAAGGCCTGAAGCTATTAATTATAGTTATTAAAGCCCCTTAATCTATAGGCTTTTAGGAAGGCCTATATTTTCTTAGATAGCTCTTTTAGAGCTAGTTCCCCTAGTATATTAAAGGGCTATACTAGCTATAATAATAGCTAAGGTGGTTTAGGTTAAGGTTATAATAGTTCTTTAGTACTATTAGCTATTATAACCCTTATAACTTAGGCTTATAGCTATTATAGTTACTAGGTAAGCTTATATATTTAAGATTAAAGAGCTTATAATTCTAATAAATTTCTTTCTATTAAAAGGTCCTAATCTAATATTTTTAGAATTAGATTATTATAACTTAATAGTTTATAGCAGTATAAAGGAAAAATAAGCTTTTAAAAATAAGCTTATAGCTATATAATAGTATTATAAATAGCTAAAGGTATTAGTTATAGTAGTACTATATATAGCTAGGTCTTAATAAGAGCCCTAAAACTAGCTAATTAGCTAGGGGGGTGCTAGGTATAAGGGTTACCTATTATATACTAGCTATAGTCAGGTTATAGTATAGCTGGTATAATACCTTTACTTAATCAGCCGATTTCTATAATCTTATATAGGCTTTTTATAAAGTTGATTAGTAATTTAAGTAATTAACTATATTTAGTATAGTTAATAAAGCTATAATCTATAATTTTATAATTCTATAAATCCGAATTAATAATCTATAAATCTAAAAGTAGGTTATATTATAAGCTATAGGTCTAATATTTAACTCTTATATATATAGTGTTTTTTATAACTTTTAATTAATAGGAAAATATAGGTCCGATTAATTAAAGAGAGGGGTAAAAAATCTAATATATAAAGAGGCTAAATATAATAGAAAAAGAATCTTCTTTTTTATAATTTAGAATAATTATTCTTCTAGGCTTATAACCTATTATAATTTATAGTATAAGGTTATAACTAAAGCTAGTAATAATAATAATAGAAGAAAGGTAGTGAATAATTATTTAGAGTAAAGTCTATAGAAAAGAAAAAAGAAATAATTAAATTACCAATAAAGAAAGAAAGCAGGATTTAACTAGGAATCTAGTTATCTTATATATCTAAATAATACTAGGATTATTTAGAATTATTTAAGAATTCTAAATAATATTTCTTTAGATTTCTAAGCATTCTAAATAATAAGAAAGGGAGGGGTATAAGGGATAAGCCCTTATTTCACTAGTCTAGCCTAATATAGCAGGTCAGGCTGCACAGGCATTTTAGGTCTTATTACAGGTCAGGCTGCTACCTTATAGCAGGTCTGGCTGCTAGGGCTATAGCAGGTTTAGCTGCTAAGCTATAATAGGTCTAGCTACTAGTCTTATAACAGGTTAGGCTGTTATATAAAAACCCACTTATTTTAATAATTTTATTATTTATTAAAGTATAAAAATAATATCCTATAATCTATATTTTTATTATTAATTTAAGCTTATTAATATTTATTATATAAAGGGTCTTTTATAAGGGGTTATACTATAACTCTTTTATAGATAACTTTATTTATTTTTTAAGTTTCTAGGATTATATTCCTTATATAGTTTATTATACTTTATTCTATTTAAGCCTTAAATAATTTTATAGTATAGAGTTTAATCGATTTAATTTCTTTTATAGGTTTAAAAATTAAATTCTTATTTATAGAGATTCTTTATTTCCTTATATATATATTTATTTTCTTCTATATATTATCTATATTAAGGTTTATTATAGTTAATTATTATTATTATCTTATATTAGGTTCTTTTTAAAATACTATCTTTTAATAATTATCTTTTATACTATTATACTAGTTTCTATTATAAATATATATTATACTTAAGATTAATATAATTATATAGGTTCTCTCTTTTATAATTAATAAGTTATAATCTATTATAATCTAATTTAAGTTTTTCCTATTTATAAACCTTATAATAGATAGACTTATAGTTTTTATTTTTAGCTTTTTATTTATATTCTTTTAGGGTATTAGAGTATAATTTAAATATATTAATTCTAAAAGGTATAAAATACTTAGCCTTATATTAATTAATAAATTAATCTCTTATAAGGATATTCTTAATTCCTTATACTTTTATATAATATAAAAAGAATTTATTCTAGACTTTTACTTTTTAATATTAAAAATAAAAGAAATTAATATATAATATCTAGCTGATTTTATTATAAAAAATATAATTAAAGTTTAAGAATATATAATTATCTTTATATTTATTATAATTAGTTTTTAATATAAAGGCTCTTTTAAAATAGTCTTTTAAAATAGAAATACCTAGGCCTTCTTTTAATATTTATTTATAAATATATTAAATAATTATAAATTAAAGGTTAACTCTATCTATATAGCTTAGTATTTATATAAGTTTAATTATTATTTTCCTAAGGTATTTATAGATAATACTTTTAAATAATGGATATAATATAGTATAGTATTAAATTATCCTAAAAGGTTTTTTATTCTTAGATTCTAAAGAGTTAAAATTTAAGCTATTATTTATTATTTTATCTTTAATCAGGGTATTTTTATTATTTATAATAGAGATTATTTATTAATCTAGAATCTCTTTAAAATCTTCTTTCTTATCTATATCTATATCTAATTATTAATCCTATTATATAATATTAGATTAGATTAGTATAGTCTATAGTATTAATAATTATTAAGGTATAAGGTATCTATAGTTTCTAGGTTATCCTTATCCCTATCCTCTTTATCCTATTATAATCAGGGTTTATCTATTTTTAATTATAGTATATATACTTTATTATATATTTAATACTAGCTTTTAAGGTTTCTTATCTTTCTTAGGTTATTTATATTATTAAGAGATATATCTATATTTATTATAATTATAATATTAGATTTTTAATATATCTTTTTATTAAATAATATTAAGGTCTATATAAATTAATAAGATATTAGGGTTATTTTATTATTAATTATAGTTTACTTTATATTATTATTACTATAATTAAAATCTAAAGTAAATTAATTTCTAGTTTTGCTTTTTATATTTCTTTTCTTATTAATAT
>JAZDSH010000153.1:0-13218 GCA_036873115.1 Pseudodiploospora longispora
AATAATCTATTAGAATGCTTTATAAAGATTATTTTAGATTAATTATAAGCTATTATAATATAAATCTAGCTATTACTTTTCTTTAGATTATTATTTTATTTATTATAATTAATCTTATTAATTATATAATAATTATAAATAAGGATTTTAATTTATTATAGCTTTTTTTATAAAAGCTAAAACTAGTTTTAATAATTTATAAAGCTATTAAAGCTTATTATAAAATTATTATCTTTATTAAGAAGTATTAATAAGATATTAAATTAAGCCTTAAAATAAAGCTAGCTAGTATTATAACCTAATAATTAAGATTATATAATAGGCCTTAGTTATATAACATATAATATTATTAGGTATATACTAAAGGCCTAAAATTATATAGAACTGGATTATAATTCTAAAAGTAATCCTATACTTAGGATTATTTTTAAAATAATAATCTAATAGAATAGCTTATAATTATAAATATAATCTAATAATAAGGATTATAACCAGAATTATAATCTAAGATATATATATATACCCTTAATTTTTATTCTTTAGATATAGCTTAAATAGTTATTAATATACTTTTAACTTTATTATATTATTTATTATTATTTATTATATTAATATTTAACCCTTAATTATAATACTTTATATCTATTATTAATATAATAGATTATATTATTTAAAATACCTTAACTTATCTATTAATATAAACCCCTTTATTAAGTTTATCCTTTAGGAATTTATTAAATATTATAGCTAGGCTATTAATTATATTAAATAAAAAAGTCTATTTAATCTATATATCCTTTTATTAATTAATAATTAAGATCTTTTTCTTTATATTATAAAAGAATTAAGTTTTATAAATTAGGATTTTTAAAGTAATTTTTATAGTTTTTAAAGCTTTTTTACTTTAAAAAAAGAATTAAAAAAGCTTTATACCTTATTAAAATTAATAGATTAATTTACTTTAAATAATCTAATTAATTTATAAGCTTTTATTAAAATAAATAGGTTTTATATAATAGTCTAATCTATTATAAAACTAATAGCTAGACTTATTATAGCTTAACAGCTAAACCTGCTATAGCCCTAGCAGCCTGACCTGCTATATAGGGCTAGACTAGTAAAATAAGGGCTTACCCCTTATACCCCTCTCTTTCTTATTATTTAAAATCCTTAGAAATCTAAAGAAATATTATTTAGAATTCTTAAATAATTCTAAATAATCCTAGTATTATTTAGATATATAAGATAGCTAGATTCCTAGTTAAATCCTGCTTTCTTTCTCTATTAGTAATTTAATTATTTCTTTCTTCTTTTTTATAGACTTTACTCTAAATAACTATTCACTACCTTTCTTCCATTACTATTACTATTAGCTTTAATTATAACCTTATACTATAAATTATAATAGAACTAAAAAAAAATATTTATATAAATAAATAATACTTTTTTAATTTTATAAGAAAATACCTTTATAAGTATTTTATATAATTATATATATACTATTTTATTTTTAATATAAAACAGGAAAATTTAATATAAAAAAGTGGTTAAAGGTAAGAGATAGCTAAGAGCCCTATATATTAACTTAGAATATAAAAGTTTAAAATCCCCCTTTTAATATATATATCTAAAGTATATATAATCAAACCCCTATATTATTCCCTAATATATACTTAAAAAGAAGTTAATAGCTAATTATAATACTATATAAACACCTCTTATAAGGGTTAACAGAACCTTTAAATATATTAATCATAATATAAACCTATAGTCTAAAAAGGTATTGATTTATCTTCTTTATTAATAATATTGCTTTAATAATACTATTAAAATTAAATATTTATATAGCTTAATATATATAATATAATAATTTATATATATTTTAAAAAGTATCTTTAAAGATTTTATCTTTTATACTTTTTTCTTAAAATTATATATTAATTATATTAATTATTAGCTTATTTTAAATAATCTATAGTTTTGGTATAGTATATGCCTTTTGGTGGCGTTACTATGGGCGGGGTAAGTCTTGCCCTGGGAATAATTCAGGGTATTAACTGTACTAACTTAAGTACCTAAGTACTTTGCTTAGGTGGGACATATCTGACTGGCCCAGCAACCAGTCGTTCACACATCACGCTCATGCATCCGTACACACACACCTGTAGCAGCACACTGTCGAGACTGGTCGGTGCCAACGCCTTTTGCATTTTCAGCCCTCTCCACGTCAAGATTGCCCATTCCAGCTAGTCCACATTTTACGGAAAGAGTTAGCTTTGATTCGTATACATTACGCCGTATGTTTGGTTGCTTTCAACCAGATCCAAACGAGCCCATCTTACGTGTCGTTGAAACCGACAGCTCTGTGTGTCCCCGCCAACAGAGAGTAAGTGTTTAAGGCACCATTTGCTCCCAAACCAAGCATTGATAATAGCCTCTCCGCGCCCACTCCGCGCCAACCATGGCTCAGTTCTTGACCACAGTGTTAGTGCCATTACCCCTCCTTCTCGCGGAAAAGATGTCATTGCTCACATGTAGTTCTCTTTACCCAGCAACCAGCGGACGAGAAACCAATTTCGTCCTCGTGTAGGTAAAGGTGGTGTCACGGGTTATCAGCTCAGACAGTATGCCGAGGTCACACTTGGTGGTGGGAGCTTGCGCAAAGTTGTCAAGCTACCTGAGGGGGAGGATGAGAACGAATGGCTAGCTGTCAACAGTGAGTGCACATGAAACGTTGCTGCACTGGAGAACAAGCGCGTCATGCTGACCAAACGCTATATAGTGGTGGACTTCTACAATCAAATTAATCTTCTCTACGGAGCCATCACGGAGTTTTGTTCTCCTCAGTCATGTCCGGAGATGAAGGCGACGGATGAGTACAGTGCCTCATAAATGGTTTTGAGCACAGTTGGATTAGGCTAACTGACTGGTGGCAGGTTTGAGTATCTCTGGCAGGATAATGAGAACTACAAGCGACCGACGAAGATGCCAGCGCCAGCTTACATTGAGCAGCTTATGACTTGGGTACAGGCCAACATCGACAATGAATCTATTCTTCCCAGCAAGATTGGTATGCCTACCCTCCCCGGTGAACTGAAGTCGCACTGACAAAGTCTAATGGCAATCACAGGTGTTCCTTTTCCCAAGACTTTTCCAGCGCTTGTTCGTCAGATTTTCAAGCGCATGTACCGCGTCTACGCGCATATTTACTGCCATCATTACCCAGTTATTCGCGAGTTAGGACTGGAACCACACCTAAACACTAGCTTTAAGCAGTATGTGCTTTTCATCGACGATCACAGCTTGGCCAGTGGACGCGATTATTGGGGGCCATTAGGAGATCTAGTCGATAGCATGCTGAAAAGTGACTGAGGGACATTTCCGGTTACGAAAGAACTGCACTTTCAAAATATGAACTCGGGCGTTAAGGTATTTCGGAGTGGGATAAGATTCGACAGGAATAGGTAGAGCACGGTATGGCCTTGAACCTAGTCAATCGGCCCTATGAGCACGTCTTTCGATATGCGGTGGTGGTTTCTTCACTGTTACACACTCAATCACATGCAATCATGTTCATGATACAAATGCAAAAAGAGCAACCAAATGAAGCAGATTACTGCAGAATTGTTCTGATAATGAAGATTCTCCAAAGGCGCACTTGGCTGGGATACGTATAATTGTGATTATGTAATACAAAGTTGATGCCTTGTTGTCCAGCAAGGCAGCAACTTGCAAAATTGCCGACCAGAGGCGTCAACCTTGAAAACCGAGCTGCAGTACTAGCAGGTCGTCATCACATCTCTCGAACCCGAATCAATTCACGCCCACGACCGCCATGCTTTCGCGACAAGTCTTCCGTTCCATCCGGGCAGTTGGAGCCCAGCGGGCTGTCGCCGTTCGGGCAGTGCCTGCACGAACCTACGCTGCTGCTGCCACCTCTGGCTCCGATGGTCAGCCCCCGATTTCCCTCTTTGGTCTTGATGGCACTTATGCCACGGCTCTGGTACGCCCATTTGCTCTGTAAAAGCATTTAATATTATCATTGGGGGCAGGCGATTGGTTCCCAATAGCTGCATTTGTGACAACACTCGTTGTTGTTCCCGTCGGTCAATGGTGAAGTTCATATGCTAATTGCGCCAATTACAGTACACCGCAGCATCCAAGACATCGAGCCTCGATCCGACTGCCAAGGCTATCGCCAACCTCGGCGCTTTAGTCGACAAGGACATCAAGTTGCTTGCTATTTTGTCGGCCCCCACCCTCACTCCAGAGGATAAGTCGGCCATTGTCGCGGAACTTACCAAGCAGGCTGGTGCAAGCGGCTCTACCCTCAAAAACTTCCTCAACACCTTGGCCGAGAACAATCGATTGGGGCTTCTCAAGGGTGTTTGCGATAAATTCGGCCAGTTGATGGCAGCTTCTCGCGGCGAGGTTGAAATGACGGTCACGAGCGCCCAGGTACGTCGTTACATGGTGGCACACGACGACTTATAGTCTTCAACATGAAGAAGTCGGCGGCTTTGATCACTGCCTAACTGAACTGTGTTTGTAGCCTCTCGACAACAGAACCTTGTCTAGACTAGAAACTGTCGTTTCCAAGTCCTCCTATGTCGGCCAAGGCAAGAAGCTTAAGGTTACGAACACTGTATGTTTCCCACCACACGTCCCCCACCCCTTGTCTTTCTTTTAACATGCTGATGATTTCATGACACAGGTCAATTCTGATATCGTTGGTGGACTCGTTGTTGAGGTTGGCGACCGTACCATTGACCTCAGTGTCTCTTCTCGCATCGCCAAAATGAACAAGCTGCTCACTGACAACCTGTAATTATGTAACCAAACCATCGATCCGCCAAGAAAAGGCTACTTCCTCGTTTTTCTTGAGTCATCCCACTGGCCGCCTCCTCTACAACGACCTTGCTGGATTGTGGAGTGACCGATTTATTTCGGTAACCGGAATTTACTATTGTTAACCGTCTCGGCTCCACAGTGTTGAGAGGTGGTCGGTTTGGGGGGCATGTGCACTAGTAGAAAGCAATTTCCTTAAATGAAAAATATGCATATTTGTGCTTGGTGTAGTGCTCATATTCTAAGTGTGCCTGTTTCGTCCATTGTAGAGACGTGTTTTGACCTGAGCATACACCACGTCGTCCTTGTATAATAGTTTCAATGACATTTCGACATGGACGCAGGTATCGATAATATTGTATAGCATGATTTTTGGGTATCATTATCTGTACCATATACAACATGATATTCCTACTACACCAATTCTGCTGCTGACATTATTGCCAAGTTGTGTATATGGTTATTGATTTAGTACATTACGAGCAGCACGAGCATCATGAGTTTGTATTATCAGCAGCGCTTCCCACTCAACCCAATATCTAATGCATTCCAATAGATGAGCTAAGTTATAACTTTCATTGTCGCTATGCTGTTAGTTTTTGCATCTATTATTTGTCAACTTGACCTGTCATAGTCGGCGCTGTAGCCTACTAATTGACTTGACCAAAATGCCCAGTACCTTATGATGCACTATAGGTAGTCATATGTATAGGGTTAATAGAGTCTAGATTTGACTGATCATAAATATCAATTTATGTATCAATTTATGTATAGTTCGACTAGCATTAGCTTTAATTTGATTAATAATATCAACAATATATACAAATATATGTATATTTGTATGCGCAAATATGAAACACCTGCAGGGCCTGTGTGGGGACTGTATACCAGCCATGGGAAGTAAATGATTTTGAGTGCGGTTAACAATGATCTAGTTATTAATGCATGACAGTGCCTATCTTTGGTGTGCTCTGTAGGCTGTTCTAGATTACTCGATCAGAATAGTCTCGTGCTTGCTTCATATTATCCATTTCAACAATCTTGAGGTACCGCCAAACAGTAACTACACCACCATTACTCCCGAAGTGAGCTATATGAATTTTACTCTTGACCATATCATTGAAGAATAAGTAATTTCCATCTAAGCCTTAGTCTCAAACTCATCTTCATGCTCCAGCACGTTAGCGCTGGCGCTATCCTCGCCCCTATACCGCCGAAGCTGATCAGAGATATATTGATGCAGGTGCGAGTCGGCATCGGATCGCTCTCTAGCTCGTTCTGGACTGTTGTGAGATACTGAGTTGGTCGTCGAACGAGCGTCATCTTCTGTGCCGTTGACTGAAGCGTCATAATCGCTCCTGGCGCCAATCGATCGTGCCGTTGACGATCGCCGTATCTTTGGCATTCCTGACGAATGAGGTGTGCCTAGCTCTATGGTACGCTGGAAAATATCATCAAAGTAGTGTGCCATACCAACCGATGGAGTACGTGGGGTTTGAGGGAGCCGACAGCTAACTCTATGAATAGTAACACTGTCAGTCCATTATGCTTCAAATTAGGTTGAGGTCGCTCAACTTACCCTGTGTCATGAATCATGCGGGCAATTAAACCTGTCCATCCACACTGATGAGTCGCACCAAGCCCTCGGCCAGTATCGCCATCAAAAAACTCATAGAACCAGAGGTAGTCCTTCCAATTCTCGTCAAAATCGAGAAGGTTGTTGCCTGCGTTGATGCTGCGTCTCCCATCATCCGTACGGGCAAACAAATGCTGTAGCCTGTGTTGAATCTCTTCTGAAACCTTGCCTAAGTGCATGTAGTCGCCACTGCCAGTAGGGCATTCAACCTGAAACTCTGGTCCATAGAAAAGGTAGAATCTTTGAAGAGATTCCACGAGCAGAAAATTAACGCACAGCCAGATAGGACCTCTCCAATTGCTATTGCCACCAAAAAGCCCAGTGTCGGAATCACCTGGCACGTACCCTACCTTGAACTCTTGCCCCTTGACATTCATGGAGAATGGATTATCTTTGTGGAACTTTGACAAAGACCTAATACCGTGATCACTGAAAAATTCATCCTCATCCAACATTCGCTTGAGAATCTTTTCCAGTCTGTCTTTACTGACAATCGAGAGCAAGATGCGGTTGCCTTTCCCTCTCTTGCGAATGCTTGCCATGTTTCTCTCAGCCAAATCACATCGATTCTGAATAAACCACTCAACTCTCTTTTTAAAGGAAGGCAGCTTATTAATGAGCTCAGGTTCCAGTGTGGTTGTTGCATAGAGAGGAATGAGGCCCACCAATGACCGTACGGGCAGCTGCTGCAGCCAAGGACCGCCCCAGGATATAGCATCATAGTAGAACCCATCTTCTTCGTTCCACAGGGACTTCTCATCCTTTTGCCCTGTTCTGAAAGTCATAGCATCGCTGATGAAGATAAAATGCTCGAAAAACTTAGAGGCGATATCCTCATAGGTGCGACGGTGTTTGGCGAGTTCGAGGGCGATATTCAGCATTGAGAGACAGTAGAATGCCATCCACCCAGTGCTGTCTGCTTGTTCAAGCACTCCACCGGTAGGCAGAGGCTCTGAACGATTGAACAAGCCGATGTTGTCTAGCCCCAGAAATCCGCCCTCAAAAACATTTTTGCCGTCGGTATCTTTGCGATTTACCCACCATGTAAAGTTGAGCAAAAGCTTTTGGAAAACTCGCTCAAGGAAATCAATGTCCTGTCTCCCATACATCTTTCGCTCGATTTTGAACACCCTAAATGTTGCCCAAGCATGAACTGGAGGGTTGACATCCCCAAAATTCCACTCATATCTATTAAAACGCGTTGATTAGCCTCCGTCGGAATTCTAGTATGACATAGTGCAACTCACGCTGGTAATTGTCCATTGGGGTGACAATACCATTCTCTGGTGAACAAATCAAGCTGCTTCTTTGCAAAATCGGGGTCTATCATCGCCAATGGAATGCAGTGGAAGGCGCTATCCCAAGCAGCGAAGAAAGGATATTCCCACGAGTCAGGCATCGACAAAATGTCATCGCAATGCATGTGCTTCCACTGCGAATTTCGAACGCCCATCCGGTCGGCAGGGGGGGGAGGACTTGATGGGTCACCTCTCGCCCACTGGTCCCAAATGAAGAGGTAATGTTGCTTTGTCCACATCATTCCGGAAAAGGCTTGCCGTTGAATATTTCGCAAGTCATCGGTCATAGGTAGTGGGCTTATCCTGTAGTAAAACTCATCTGCTTCCTCCCTTCGTTTCTCAATTATGTCATCAAATTCCTCTTCGTCTAGGTATGTCTGATCCATCTTAGTGAAGCGGAAACGAACAACTGATATGATTTGCAAGTTAGATATATTCTCATTCTCAGGGTTATGCAATGCTCACCGGCACACTCTCCAGGATTCACACCGCCATCTTCATTGAAATTATACCAGGCTGCGCATTTAGTGCCTTTTTTTGCTGGATTGATCGTATTCGTTTCACCGTCCACAATATGCCTGTGGAATCCGTCCTTTACATACGGCTGGGGATTATCTTGATCGTACAGCTGCTTGAAGTTGGTGTCATTCTCGGTGAACATCATTCTTGGTATAACATCCTCCCCAGATGACCCAACACCTGGGGAAGGAGACAGAAGAAAAAACCTTTCGCCAAGACTCCAATGTGTAGATTTGGCTGAGCTTTCGGTATGGGCTTGGATGGAAGGCTTCTTATCGGCGAGCTCTCTGCCCCAGCTCCAGGTGTTCCGGAACCAAACTTGCGGAACAATGTGAAGGGGGGCTGGATCGGGCCCTCTATTCCAGGCCGTTACTCGAAACAGCAACTCGTCAGGATCATGGGACTCTTTTGCCGTTTCGATAAAAATGTCCCAATACCTGTTTTCATCGAAAACGCCCGTATCAATAAGTTGGTACTCCTGGTCTTCCCTTGTCCTACGTGCATTCTCCTTCACAAGATCTTCATATGGAAACTGTTTCTGTGGGTATTTGTATAGAAATTTCATGTACGAGTGCTGCCTTGATTAGCACTTTCATCGCAGGGTAAAGTCGAGGATTAATTGTGGGCCCTACAGTCTGGGGGGGAGGTTGGTTAGCTTGGTTTGATGAAAGAGTGTTTTTGTCATGTTCTTGGTACTCACAGGTGTGTTGTCGACGTGAAAATGTGCCTCTTTGATGCTTTCACCATGGTTGCCTTGGGGATTAGATAGACCAAAAAGTCGCTCTTTCAAAAAGTCGCTAAGAAATTCGATTATTACAATCGTCAATTGAATCTAGGTGATGGGTCATGGCATACTCCTCTTCGTTCCAAAAGCTAAAGGCTATGTTTTGAAGTCCGTGGGTGTCGGACACACCAGCTATTCCATCCTCGCCCCATCTGAAAGCTCGGGAACGAGCATGTTCATGTGGGAAATCTAGGACGTGGAATCAGATGTTGGTTAGATCCGAATAAGGAATTGAATTGTACATACGACTCCATGCATCTCCATCAGGGCTATAATCCTCTCTGACTATGGACTGGTCAGCGAAGAATTTATAACTCATCTCACCAACATGGATTTGTTACCTGTAGCCCATTGCCGCTCGGCGACATAGGGTCCCCATTTTTTCCAGTATTTGGTGCGGTCACGGTCTTCTTTGAGGCGCCTTTCCTCCTCTGTGAGATACTCGTGGCCGTCAAAGACAACCATGGTGACAACAGCTGTAATGGCGAGAGAAAACGGTGAAGAGAATGCGCCAACAAACAGCTATGCAAGGGCTTTGCAGCCTGGAGTTGTAGAAGTCAAAAGGTTTAAGCACAAAGAAAGGGAGACGGCCTGAGGGATAAAAAAGGGCGATGTCCCACGGCCGAACCCTGCTCCATAAACAAGTTTTCCGATTACACCAAGCAACAGCATTTGCTCTCCGCCGGATCGCTGTGGCTGCTAATCATCGATGATGGCGCTAGTTTGCATATTTCTTCTCACCAGCAATCACGTACCGTACACGGTGCTACAAGATAGCGTGGGGCTTAGTCCTTGCCGATTGACTGCGGAGCACGCGTACATACCTACGTAGACAGATAAGAAAAGTACATATAGATGCAAGGGCGTTCGAACATGGGCGTCGTTGACAACCATGCGTAGCTTCCATGAGGCATATGCGTGCCTGCTGAGAAATATCTGACTTTATCAGGCACTACGACTACTAATGTACTGGTAAGGATATGTCAGGCAGAAGGTCAAGCCTCAATTAGACTGCTACGCGAGTGGTAAGATGCAAACTGGGCTGCGTGTTGCTTACAACGTGGCTGCTGTTGCCTTTACATTTGGATGTGGTATGCTACATTGGTACCGTGAAACCATGTGAACCTCCCTACAGGCTAGGTAGATATCAATCTAGGTAGTATCTATTAGAACTGCCCATAGATAGGTAGTACTTGAATCTCTTGAGTTATCCGGCCGGGAGACCCGTGAAAGGGAATGTAAAGCCTGTAGTCATGTATTGAACTCTGTAGTGTGCATTGCAATGGCATTACACTAAGGTGCCAACAGTGCTACCTACCTTAGGTACCTTACCTGGTACCTACCTAGGTAGCTATGGGTACTGATGTAGCGCCTTAGGGTAAGCCGTTATTGCTGTGGCTGTGTTTCTGGAAGCCATGGCTAGAAGGAACACAGTCCAATATCGCTAGGTAATCATAATGTGCTGGAGTTGCCCTCATTAGTACACGAAGGACAAGTTATGGAAGAGACGCATAAAGCCCTGAGGGATTATCTGAACAGCATAGATTGCAACGCACATCGCGAGGATGCGATATCGCGGCACTTCTGTTTCAAAGGAGGATGTGTGTTTCGTTCTGCTCGAGTGTTCTGTGTGGTCTTGTTGGGCAATTACGTACCAAGTCAAAGGCAAAAGAGCCGTTCAGATCGCCTCGGCCCCCAGATAGGTTCGCCCGAGCCACACGAGACCCCTGCACGCAATACGTATCCGATCCCCCAGCACCAACCAGTCTTGTCTCCTTGGAAGTTGTTAGCCTGTTCAGCTGGCAGTTGATTCTTGCAACTCCGCCACTGGGTTTCGCGGCCCATCAAACAGGTAACAGCCGCCCATTGCCCTTTTTCTTCTCAGCAGCGTGCCTCTCGTTTATTTTCTTATGCTTACTAGCACCTTAATTCTTTGTGGTTCTCATCCATCAGTCAATACGTCAACGCATCACTAATTATACTCGCTGTCCCCCGCCGCTCTTCGGCATATCGCACCCGTTGATTTCCCTCTTTGATCACCTTGCCGTGCTGGTCTGATTTAATCATGGCCGACACCGTCTCACTTCTGAGAAGGCTAGTTCTCGAGTCCCCGCCAGGGGAATGGGCTCTCAACCAGCTGCGCGAGCTCCTCATTGGAGCTTTAAAGCAAGGACCTGTCCCTCAGCACGTCGCGTTTGAAATGGACGGCAACCGACGCTATGCTCGCAGTCATCGAATGGAGACTGTCGAAGGCCATCATCGCGGCTTCGAAGCCCTCGCAAAGGTTGGTTAGATGTTGGATATAGTCAGGCCCTAATAGTTTCTCTAATGACTTTGGCGCAGATTATGGAGATCTGCTACAAGTGCGGCGTGAAAGTGGTTACTGTTTATGCATTTAGCATAGAGAACTTCAATCGCCCCAAGTACGAAGTAGAAGGGCTCATGCAGCTTGCAAAGGTCAAGCTAGAGCAGCTTACTACTTACGGAGATATTCTCGACCGCTACGGAGCCGCTGTTCGAGTCTTGGGCCAACGAGAAATGATACGGGAAGATGTCCTCCAGGTTGTGGACAAGGCTGTTGCGAGGACCAAGCATAATAATAAGTTAGTGCCTATGTCCTATTACATGCCTTTGTTTCTTTGGTAACTGACTAAAACTATCATTCTAGAGCTGTTCTGAATATTTGTTTTCCTTACACCTCGAGAGCCGAGATAACCACCGCAATTCGGTCAACGGTTCAAGAATTCTTGACCCCGCCTCCTCCCAAAAACACACCTTTCTCGCCGTCTCGCATACGGCAAAAAATCCTTTCAAGTCAGTTGGATGGGCGAGAACCATTGCCAACCATTCCTGATGTATCCCTCGATGATGATGATAATATAACAATCAACGACGACGGTGATAAAGATATCGATGGAGGAGATTCGTCCTCTGCCACTCTCCCACCCGATTCTCCAGAACCACGATTTCACGGGCGAACTGGGTCGTATGGTGCTTCTGCGCTACCTAACCCCGATACTATTACAACCGACACTCTCGAAAAGCATATGTACACGGCAGATGACCCCCCATTGGACTTATTCGTTAGAACTAGTGGCGTTGAACGACTCAGCGACTTCCTGTTATGGCAATGTCATCAAAATACCCAAATATTCTTCCTTCAGTGTCTTTGGCCAGATTTCAGTCTAAAAAACTTCATATGGGTACTACTAGAGTGGCAGTGGAGGCAGAAGCAGACCGAGAGAGATGACTCCCCTGTGAGAACTGGAATCAGCAAAGGGCGAAGACTGGTAGAGTAAACAGTTAGCACAACGATACCCCTATGTTGGTTAATCAGCCTTCAAGGCCTTTTTTTTGTATGCACTTCCACTCATCGTCGTTATTAGGCTCGCTACGACGAGTCTGTCGTTTGAGTTCTTTGCAAGCTTCAATTTGCCTTGTACGCCTCATCTGAGTTGTTTTTGCCTGGTCAGTGGTGATTTGCTATGCAAAACTGTATACATTACGTATTATAATATCACTGAAGAAAAATCACCACAGTCTTGAAGAACGTGTTATAAACCAAATACCTAAGATTATATATAAAGATATATAAACGACATGATACCATGAGCGGTATCGCTTGGATGCCATCTCTAAAGCTCCATCATTCTCAGTTACAAGATGTAATGACTGCGGCGAGCTGTACCTCATGCGAGGAGGACAATGAGCCAGGCTTAATACTTCAAAACGTCAATGTAATGTTCGCAGCAACCGTCTTAACTCTTTCCAACACAACTTCACGCATTATCAATTACACAACTTCACGCATTATCAATTATCCGGCAGTTAGCATTTATGGTGGAGTAAATAAGGTTAGAATCAAAGAATTTGAATGTAATAAGATATCAAAGTTTAATATAATAAAAATCGACTTTTGAATAGTAAGTTTATAATATAATAATTATATACTTTTTATCCTTTTATATCATCTTAGTAAAGATTATAATAAGTTTTAAATACTTAATTATATAAGATTTAATTATAAAAACTAAATATATTATTATTATAATAAAATATATATAATTTAATAACCTTAAATAATTAAATAAAAATAAAATTATAATTTCTTGATAATTATTTCTAAGATTATT
>JAZDSH010000154.1:1388-13178 GCA_036873115.1 Pseudodiploospora longispora
ATAGATTATATAAGTATTATTTAATTTATTATTTTTTATTTAATAACCTAAAAGTATTTAAGAGTTATTATTTAAAGATATTATAATTAATAAAGATTAGGTTAGTTTCCTCCTTTAAGATACCTATTAAGGTATTATTAATATAATCTTAAAGTATTAGTTTAAATTAGGTAAGTATAATTCTAGTAAGGAGCCTTATAATATACCTTACTTTAATTGATTTAAACTAGAATTATATTAAATAATATAGAAAGAAAGTATAAAATTAGATAAGAAACCCTTAAAGCTTACTTAAGGTACTATTAAAAGGCTTAGGTATTTATAGTTTTAAGATTTCTTTAGTATCTTTTCTATTATATATCTATACTATAACTATTTCTAACCTATATCTATACTATTTTACTTAGATTTCTATATTTTTAAGAAGCTATTTAATCTAGAATTATAAGGTTTTAGTAGTAAGTTTAGCTATTTTTATTTTTTCTTTATATATCTTATATTAATCCTTAAGTTTTTTTTTTAGGATTTTTATTTTTAATTTAAGTTTTTCCTAATTATTCTAGAGATCTTTAAGAGTAATCTTGGTTTTATTATTAATATCTATATTTAGGTTATTAATAGGGATATTTAAGGATCCTTCTTAATTAATAGTTCTGGATAAAATAGGGGTTTAGGGAGCTATTATAAAATAATAATATTATTTAGGGTAATATAATAACCTATTAAATAAGAGTTATTAATATATAATATTTAGTAAATTTTTAAAAGATAAATCTAATAAAAGGGTTTATATTAATAGATAGGTTAGGGTATTTTAAGTAATATATTAGTTATATAGATAATAGATCCGAAGGATTATAATCTAATATTACTAAAATAAATAATAAGGTTAATATAATAATATTATTAATAATTATTTAAATTATATTTAAAGGAGTGAAAATTAGGGGTATATATATATATTATAGATTATAAGGCTTAATAATACTCTATCTAATCCATTATAATCTAAACTTATAGATACTTAGATTAATTACTATTAATCTTCCTTATACCTTTATACCCTAAGGTATATACCCTTCTATTATATTATCTAACCTAGCCTGTTCCTATGATTATATTATTAGGTTATAATACTATATTTTCTTAGATAGCTCTTTTAAAGCTAGTTTCCTTAGTATATTAGCTAGCTATACTAGCTATAATAATAGTTAAGATAGCTTAGGTTAAGGTTATAATAGTTCTTTAGTACTATTAGTTATTATAGCCTTTATAAATCAGGCCTATAGTTATTATAGTTATTGGGTAAGCTCCTATATCTAGGACTAAAGAGCCTATAATTCTAATAAATTTCCTTTTATTAAAAGATCCTAATCTAATATTTTCAGAGTTAGATTACTATAACTTAATAATTATAATAGTATAGAGGAAAAATAAGCTTTTAAAAATAAGTTTATAACTATATAATAATATTATAAACAGCTAAAAGTACTGATTATAATAATGCTATATATAGCTAGGTCTTAATAAGAGCCCTGGAACTAGTTAATTAATTAGGGGGATACCAGGTATAAGGGTTGCCTATTATATACTAGTTATAATCAGGTTATAATATAGAAAGTTAACTAGTAATTTAAGTGATTAACTGTATTTAGTATAATTAATAAAGCTATAACCTATAATTCTATAAGTCTAAATTAGTAACCTATAAATCTAAAAGTGGGTTATGCTATAAGCTATAGGTCTAATATTTAACTCTTATATATACAGTGTTTTTTATAATTTCTGATTAATAGGAAATATAGGTCTGATTAATTAAAGGGGGGGCAAAAAGTCTGATATATAAAGAGATTAAATATAGCAAGAAAAAGAGTCTTCTTTTTATAGTCTAGAATAACTATTCTTCCAGGCTTATAACCTATTATAATTTATAATATAAAGTTATAACTAAAGCTAGTAGTAATAGTAATAGAAGAAAGGCAGTGAATAATTATCTAGAATAAAGTCTATAAAAAAGAAAAAAGAAATAATTAAATTATTAATAAAGAAAGAAAGCAGGATTTAACTAGGAATCTAGCTATCTTATATATCTAAATAATACTAGGATTATTTGGAATTATTTAAGAATTTTAAATAATATTTCTTTAGATTTCTAAGTATTTTAAATAATAAGAAAAGGAGGGGATAAGGGGTAAGCCTTTATTTTACTAGTCTAGCCCGATATAGCAGGTCAGGCTACACAGGCTTTTTTTAGGTCTTATAGCAGGTCAGGCTGCTACCTTATAGCAGGTCTAGCTGCTAGGGCTATAGCAGGTTTAGCTATTAAGCTGTAATAGGTCTAGCTACTAGTCTTATAATAGGTCAGGCTGTTATATAAAACCCATTTATTTTAATAAATAATAAAGAAAATATTAGAACTAATATAAATATAATTATATTCCCTTATTTTAATAATATAGTTATATTACCCTAGAACTATAAATATAAATATTTATAAAATACTTAAATCAACTCTTAATCTATTTAAATATTTAAGTCTAATTATAAAAAGAGCTAATTAAGATTATTTAATAATCTTATTATCCCTATAAATATAAGCTTTAATTATTATACCTAAACCTATAAAGGAAAGTTATTAAATACCTTAAAATTATTTACTAGCTTAACTTTAGATACTCTTATACTAGAAATCCTTATATTAATAATACTAGCTTTTATTAATATAGTTATTTAATTTATCCTAGAAAGATTAGCTCCTAGAATACTATTAATTAATTAGATTAATAATATTATTAAAGAAGGATTAAAAGTATCTTTAAAAGGGTTTAATAAAGTACTTTTAGATAGTTTTAAAATATTTATAAAAGTAAATAAATCTAAGAGGTATATATTTAATCTAAAGCTTAGAAAACTCTTTAATAATACTAATATTATAAAATACCTTTTAAGCTATAAACTTAAGATATAAAATAATAATATTAAGGATAATAATAAGAAAGTATACTTTATATATTATATAATTAATACCTATAAAGATATTATTAAAGGGCTTTTTAATAATCTTATCTAAAATAAAATAAAAGATATATTAAAGAATTAATTCTTTAAAAGAGATTTATAATAATTAAGATCTTATAAAGATTACCTAGAAGTATTAGAATAATAATATCTATAATTAATAAGAGAGATACTTAATTAACTTAATAGATATAAATTCTATACTTTTAAGTATAATAAAGGATAGTAATTATTAAAGTTATTATTAAGAGTGCTCTATAAGATTATACCCTTAAACCTTCTTATATTGGATTTTGATATCTATATCATCAGCGTTCCCAGCACAGATAACCAAATGCTGAAGGGCCTATTTGCTGGGCTTTCTGATAGATGTGTCATCCTGTTAGAGGACATTGGCGCCGTGGAGAACCCCGGCACCGACTTGACCCAAATCTCATTAACTCCTGACCGTCCATGCCGCAGCAACACAGACGCGGTTCCGCAGACCAGCGATGGCGAAGCAGGGGTGGAGTGTGCCAGGGCGTATGAGATGCTAATGCGCTTCGTGACAATTGGGGAGAGGATGGACATTATTGCGCGGGCGCTAGAGAGGGGATGCAAAGCAGATGGTCGAGGATGGTGTGCTGTTAAGCAAGACGTTGTTTGGCAAGTTCTAGACGGGATGTGTGGATAGAGTGCTTTCCACGGGAGGATATCCGCCTTCCCTGGCCAGCCAGTCATCCAGACCTCCCCGTACATACATGGATACATGGTTCTTGCTCGATACAATATCTAAAACCATGGCCATCCGGTCCTGAACGTTGATGGATCCGAATGAGCAGCTTTGTCGCCCTTTCACATAGCTGCATGCTTAGCCAATGATGCGCTAATGACCTCCCTGCAGGAATAAACAGCACAAGGCATATGTATGAACCCCTCTTCACATAGATAGAGTCTGCCACTCAGTCCCATTTCTTTGCCTTGCGAACCAGATGAACTACATGGATGGCCTCACCACATACACAGCTACAGCTGACATCAATGTACTAGGCCGTATGGTAAGTGCGGCGGGGTATCAAGTCACAGGACGAGTAGCTACTCCATTGGTTTTGAGTAGGTATCTACCACGCCAAACAAGTAAACAGTTATTTAAAAAATTTATACCCATTCAGTGGACTGAAGTCTAAATGTCGGACTCGGAAGTGATGCGCTCAATACCCCGGTCCTGTTGCCTCTGCTTCGCCCTCTCGGTCCTTAGAAGACCCATGAATGCGTTTAGATGCAGCAGGTGGCCCCTGCGCTTCCATACAAAGGCTGTGTAAGCCGTGCTGGCTGTAGTGACAGCCACGACTGAGATGAGCGATGGCCACTTGAACTCGCTTGGGCGGAAGAAGATAATGGTCGAGGCATAGGCGACGAGCTCAAAGGCATTCTGCCAGGCAGCCTCGACAGACGAGAATGCGCCGCGGCGTTCAGCCTCGACTTCCTGGTCATGTTGTTAACGAAACGTCCTAGGGTTCACTTGGTGGCTCTTACCTCTTGCACAATAAGCTGGACACACAGGTCAAATCCACGGAGGCCCAGGCGACTAAGAATAGTCCCCCCCACGAGCCCAGAAGCGGAGATGAAAGGCTTGCTCTCAAATATCCAGAATACAGCGATTCCAGCAACAAGCATAGTGACTTGCCAAGAGCTTAGCCAGAGACCGGCCCTCACTGGTCCAATCCGTCCCATCAGCCAGGGTGCCATCCATGTTGCTAGCACCTCGAATATGACACTCAATGTCCTAGCGACACCGACTTGGATTGAGCTGTAACTAGCCGAGAGCAAGTATGTCACCATTTGACCAGCAAAGTTGAGGACGGTGAGGTAGAGGATAGCGCCAGCGACGGAGGGGAGGAATGCGCGGTGGCGGAAGTACATATTGAAGTCTTCGGCGGACTTCTTCATAAGAGCTGAGAGACTCTGCCAGCTGCCCCTGGCCTCTGATAATGGCGGCTGCGGCTTGTACATACCTCTTTGCAGCTTTGGAAACTGGTGGTAGACACGAGCGATGGCGAAGTACTCAGGGACAACCGATGCGGCGTTCATGGCGAAATTGGCAATGATGGCCACCTCGGAGGAGTATCCATCAATTAAAGCGATGGCTAGGGGCCCTAGGAGTTTGCAGAGCAGATCGATGCGACGCATTTGTGCGTTTATGACTCTCAATGCCTCCGGATCTTTTTCTGCAATAACGACAACCTCAACTATGGTAAGCTCCGATGTCCAAGGAGAATCACGGAAAGTAGCCAGCCTACCCAGTCTTTTTCAACGGATACGAGATTCATGATGGAACACAGCTTTTCAATGCATGCGAGGAAGGTAACAAGAACAAGCATGCCTGTTCTGCTACCGGGACCCAGGGGTATGCCCTTGGCAAGGATATAGAAGATGGCGCAAGACGCAGCAACAACGAGCCTCTGGAAGACTAGAGAAGATAGGTCAGACGCGGAGTGCACTTGCTGGAGAGGAACACCTACCTATAGAAACACGAACGACATGTAGACGGTTGCCCGTGTCAATATACAGCCCTACTGCAGATGCAAAGAGAATGGCAGACAGGCCGCGTAGCAGGGCATAAGTTGACATGGGCATCAAGGTGCCGGGAAAGATGGTTGCCAGGTACAGCACGGCGCCAAACTCGAAGACACGCGAGTTCCATGTCGACAGGAAGTGCGACATGTAGAGACGCCGTGCTATTAAGGCTGGGACGCGAGGCGGCTCCTGACTGTCGATTTGGGCCAGCAGAGGAGAGCACTCGTCGGGGGCGACGTGCTCCTCATCGATGATGGGCGGGCTGGACGCCATGATTTAACCAAGAGCCAATAGAGATAGTTAGGCTCGGAGAACGATTTTACCGCAATTACAGCCCAAGTGTAGGTTCACCGCAAGTTGTGCCTTCGTTGTTGGAGGAAGTGTCCCCCATTTCTGGAGGATCGGGTGCCAGTTTTGGAGGACATTTTGCCAAGGGCAGGCGGGTGGGGCTGTGTCCCCACCCCGACACCACATCACCCGGACACCCCAGTTGTCCCGGCGGCACCAGCGACCCAGCAAGGAGCCGGTGGTTGAATTTAACAGCTTGAGGTCTATTAAAAGGGAGCAAGCACGCCGCTTGATCACGGTCCGTAGCTTCCATCTCCCCAAGAGCGAGAGAAATGGCTGTTATAAAATCTTTGCCGCGGGTTCAGCACTCGCCAGCTCACTACTAGGCGAAGCGCAAGCAACTGCAAAAACATGGCGCTGTCAAAAAGCGGCACGGTGATACGACCAAAGGAAATATGCACGGCGTTAAGCTGAAATGGACAAAGTAAGTTGCATCTTTGCTGCGCTCTAGTATGGTTTGCTAACGTAATTAGGCATTGCATATACCTCTCTGTCTTTCTGATCGACCATTTCACAAATTCATCCAAGGAAGATATGATGACATTTCTGGAATAGATGCTGAATACATAATTACCGCCAAGTACACAAGAGGATTACAGTGGTAGGCTGGTCTGGCTCCGCATGGCTCGAGCCGTGCTTAGGCAGCCGGCTCAGCTGGCGGGGGCCGCGTCCTTGTCGTCCATTAGGCCCTCATCTAAAGATGCTGCTTCCTCATTCGCATGGTCCATGCCTGAAAGTGCAGCCTAGGCCATGACGGGGACAGAGCACCCATCTCTCTTGCTACCGCCCGCCGTGTGCGCACCTTCTCGGGAGACGAGCTCAGCGTTGCCGACCAGGGCGGGAGTGGACACAGGGGCTCGCGAACCTTGCTGGGCCACTTCTAGGGGCCGAGAAGGTGCTCGACGGATTTCACCCCAAGCGCTTTGAGCGCGCGTTCCTTGGCTACCACTGCTGTACGGTACATCTTAAACAACCGTCAGAGGCAATCCCGTCTATACAGACACTATTCCGGGCTAGGTTCTATGACTCAACGCTTACTTCATTTCTCGACTCTTTCAAAGCCATCGACCCAAGCTCAGTTCTCGCAGCCCGTGCTGCTACCTGGGGGACGTTGATTTCAAACGATGTATTCGATTATGTTTCTGATGGTATCTCGAGTAGAGCAGCGAATTTGTGCTGGGCGATAGGCTGTCGCGACAGTCCTGTCGAGTGCGCGCGCATGTTTCCGCGGTTGCGTACTTGCTGTAGCGTAACATTCTCACTATGCTCCTGGGGGACTCTTCGCTCTTCTTTATATGGAGTTTGCTTATCTATATACAGCACGATACTGTTACTACACTGTCTCGTGCAGCGCGGAACTTCCGTTTGATGATACCTATATTCCCTACTCCCTGGGGAAGATCCCGGCTCCCGGCGCCCGGCCCCGTGCCTGTTCCGGGGTTCCGTGCTGCACTACGTGCCGCCTTCTCCTATACGGTCGGTGAATTGAATGCCAACGAGGATACTCCTGTAAATGGGCCCGGCAGGCTTCTCCCCCCTTGGCAGGGTCTGGCGGCTACCCCATGCGCATGGGATGAGGCGTCGGAGGACTTTGACGTTGTGTCTGGGATGCTTGGATCGTGGTGTCTATACCGACTCATCTGGGGTGGCTTGTCCGTCAGTTCGACGCGCTGGTGGTGGCAGGTCGGGATAACTTGGCAGTAGGTCGCTACTATTCCGCTCACCGTTTGACAGCCAAGCCGATGTAAATGGTTAAATTTCGCTTAAGAAGCGTAATAATGCCAACGATGAAAGAAGCAGATAGGCTTGTAGCTTCCCGCTTCAAGGTTGTACGTTGCTGCTTCGATTCGTTTATCTTCACTAGAATGAGCTCCAGATGCTTGCTGTCAAGACCCATGCTCAGATCCGAGCTGAAGACTTTCAACAGGCTTAGACCCTCTAGCAAGAAGTGCATAATGATATGTTGCTAGAGAGTCAACGATTTCAACAACATGCGGGCTGCTGGCTTTTTAGCTCGATTTGCACTTGTCTCCTTTCCCTCCCGATCAACCAATCGACCCATCTTAAGGCCCTGCTCAACTCGTGTCCCATTTTTCAACATAACCCTAACCCTAACCCGTACTAGAAGCCGTAAATATCATGGAAATTACTCTCAAAAATGAATAGCATTAGTTCGAATCTATGGTTGAATCGGAATTTTTCTTTTATTTTGTGAGGGCTGATTTTGAGAGAGCGAAGTGATTGGAGGTTGTGCTGCTGTTATTGTAGAAGTTCTTTTCGTATTGTATATTTGATTTGTAGCTTTAGAGATAAGATAACCCAGGTCTATCTACTTTATTAATAAAAAACTACTTATTCTTTTTTATGACTGATATATTTTGGTAGATTTATATGTTTTAGATTTGATAGTTGGATGAAGTTTGATAGTTGAACTAAATGTGGTAGCTGGATGAGATTTGGTAGTCGGACTAGATTTGGTAGTCAGACTAAATTTAGTAGTTGGATTAATTGAGGAATGTGCAGAATACTGGACGACCCATGCATAGTGGAAGGAAGCGGACAGTAGCCTCCCTACATTGCAAAAGCCTTAACGCAGCCGCACAGGGGAGGTAATGGCATCCCACAGCACGTCACATTTACTCGTAGGGTGGAGGGAGTACGAAGATTACACGGCAATTGATTGAATGAATGAATGAATGAATGGATGACTGCAAGATTTCCAGTAACACAGCTCCTGGGATAAAACACCTAGGCCAGTCAAGCTCTGGAGCTAGAGTCGATGCCGTAATCTACTTGGGTACTATGCATACAGCGGGCAGTCGCTGTTGCTGACCAGTGCTCCGGATTTGTGAAATTAACCTCCCCTTCTGCATCGCCCCTTCCCTAGTAGGATGGAATACACCGAATTTCCGGACCGACAAAGGAACTTACGGCGCTTGATGATAGGGCAATATGGGAAAGGAAATGTAATTTCTGTACTGGCTCAGCTATCATTGTAACGGCTACGCAACCTTCGAGTCCTCTCCTGGGGCTCAACATGGTGTGCTGCATCCTTTGCTGCTACTATATCAAACGCCTTATCTAATATTATATGTTCCTCTTTCGTTATAGATATAAGATCATATACACTTGGCCACTCGATATCGCTGTCAGCATCCAGGAACAGGTTAGTTGCTATCAACTACTCAGGATCATCGTAAGATAATGATATTTGAATGAGGCCCAGTGTTGAACTCTGAGGTATATTTGCTAATTAATATTAGCAGTGGAACCAGTAGATGAAACTGCTATAGAACTTACTTGCTTCTATATAAGAAAGGTTTTTGGTTCTCTTTTTTCGTCTTTTACCTGGTGCGCCCTTTACCGCTCGCAGATATTTCTTCCATCTATTGGCCTCCTTTAGCCTCCTGCTTATAGTTTTTGTACGTTGCGGTCTCTGTAAGGGTTCCTGTGGAGGTGTATTCTGCTCATATCGGGTGGGACTATTCATCACAGTCGGCGTCCCGGGGAATTCATCGAGGAAGCCTTCACTTGTTTAGGGAAGAAACTCCTATTACGATGGCTAAGTGCTACCTAGTGCAAGTCACACGCCCAGGTCGAGAAGTCCGGGGACTGCCACAGTTGAAACAGCCTTCGTAGGGCTTATAGTGGTAAGCTGAATTCGTACCGTAATTAAGAACCTCAGGTGTGGTATCAAACTTGGGGATACTTTTAGGATGCTTACAAATCCGGTATAACCGTGACTTTCCGCCTCCGCTCAAGGCAGGCACCTTGGACCTGTTTGCCTACATCGCACCATTCACTTCCCAAGCTACCGCCGTCGGATTCATACTTTGCGTTTCTTGAGGTATACTATTAAACAGAGTACTGAAATATATAACTGATCATTTATAGCTCCTTTACTTGCTTCTTATATTGGTCTTAGTATTGATAATTAGGCTATCGCTTGCTGGATACTACAAGAGGTTGATGTTTCTATTATAGCTCCTCTATATAATAACCTCGACTATAGGTTATCGACTTCCAGAGAGTTTATATCAGAGACCTTATCCAATAAATACAGACTTGGAGCTTGGGTTGTATCTAAGTTAATTAAATCTTAGCCACTCTCTCTATAATAACTTATCTTTATATAGTCTTAATAACCAATAATCGCTTTCCTCTAACCTCACCCTACCACTACCTATTACTATAATCCTAAACAACCAGCTCTCCTTATATAATAGCAAATAACTATTTAGTTTTATATTATTATAGGTATTAATAGATTAAAGGGATATAGTATTATCAGAGCTTATTACTTTATTATTATATAATTAAAGGAAAGGGTAGTTTTAGAATAAAGGGCAGAATCAATTACCTATATTTATTTCAGATTATATCCAAAATCTTTTAATTCTTATATATATAACCTCCTTTTAATATACTAGAAGAGAAAGCTAATATAATAGATAGCTTACAGGTTCTTATTATAACTTATTTATAAATCCTTAGGATTGCTTAATTTAAGCGATATTACCTTAATACTATACCGAATATATTCTATTCTATAATATAGGAATACTATACTTTTATTTTCTAAATACAGGCCTATTATTAATAGCTGCTTTTAATAGTCTCCTAATTAAAGTAAAAGAGATCTCTTTTATATCTATATATATAATATATAAGGTAATAGAGTTTTTATAGATAGGGAAAGCTATTAGCTGGAATAAAATAATCATACCTATTATAATTATAGAGAGGGTAATCCAAAAGATCCAGGGTTATAAGGTACTTTAATAACGGGTTTGATTATACCTCTTTACTAGTTAACTAAGCTATAGTTATATAGGTTACACTTAGAAGGATTAGACTATATAAATAGATAGGTTATACCTAAATTATTTGATTAGGGTAGATATTATTAAATCCAGAGCTTTTTTCCTTTATTTTTTCTTAAAAATCCTAGATAATTCCTAATAATTAATTAGAAATTTTCTAATTACTTTCTAGATTAAAAATAAGATAATTAATTAATCCCTTAAATCTACTTTTATTTATTATAGCTTTATAGCTTTTCTTAATTATCTTAAATCTTATATTTATACTTAATTATATATAGCTATCTTATATTATCTAGTTAGCCCTAGGTATAATATATTATTATATATATTATTTTTCCCTTATTAAAATTAATAATTAAGATAAGAGGAATTCTTATCTACTTTATAATTAAAAGGATTAATTAATACTAGATTAATATTTATAATATAATTAAGAGTATTTTTAAGCTATTATAAGAACCAGTTTAAGAAGAATTATTATAGATACCTTTATAAAACCTTCTGATATATATAAATAAGAGATACCCTTAAGATTAATAGCCTAAAACCCTATAAAAGGCTAGTTAATATTAAGCTATTAGGAAACCTAAAGCCTATTCTATAAAGATAATATATACTATCTTTATTAAATAATAAAATATTATTAATCTCTTTAAATTTATTTATTAATTTATAAAAATATAAAGATAATCTAGAGAGATTTATAGAATTATTTAATCCTAAAATAAATAATAAAATAAATATTTTATAACTTAGAATCTATTTATAGAATATTAGAATTAAAAGATAAGATACCTTAAATATATCTAATTTATTTAAATAGAGTGCTAATAAATATAAATAAAACCGCTCTAAGTATTAGATTTAGTTTAAGATAGATATTAATTATTATAATAATAAGGGATATCCCTTATATATTAATCTAATAATTTGCTTTTTTATAATATAAATAAGTATTTTTATAAATTATCTTATTTTAAGGAATAGTTTATAGTTTATTCTTTTTTTATATATTACTTTCTTAATAGCTAAATAATTATTA
>JAZDSH010000155.1:0-13084 GCA_036873115.1 Pseudodiploospora longispora
ATTTTAATTCTAAATATATTAAATAATTAAACTATTTAAATATTTAAATATAATAAAAATATAATTAATTATTATTTAAGATTTTATTTATAATTAATAATTATAATAGCTTAATAAACCTAAATATTTTACAAGAAAGGCAAATCTAGAAGCTATACTCTATAAAAGATTATACCTTTTATAAAGCTGCTTTATAGCTTTGCTTAATAATAATATAATATATATAAAGCATATATATTACCTGCCTGCTTATATTATACAGATTTGAACGGTGCATCCCGCCATTGGCCTATGTCATGTGACCTCTGAGCACCTCCCCGGGTGCTGGCATGTCTCCCCCTATAATCACGGCCTGCGCCCCCATGATTCAGTCGCAACTGCATCCATGCTTAGGTTCTTCCAAGTCAATGCGCGATTGGTTAGGACAAATCTCTCGTCCTGTAATAGTGGCTGAGCCTAGAACACTGCCACGACTCAGCCCAACGCTGTTTCGCTCGACATGATTGTCCAGGAACTGACAATTTATCAATTAAAAAAGTTACCACACTCAATTTATATGGTCGGAATGCTGTTATTGTACCCTGACGCAATATCCCGGCTTTAATTGTTAGCTGGTTCTCATCAATACGTACTTAGTAGATGTTATGTTGTACCTCCCTACTGCAAGTAGTGGCGCATTTCTCATCCTACAAAGCGAGTTGGCCATGGCCACCAAAGAATACCTCGGTACCTTATAGCACCTACTGGGTATATTAGTAGGTACCTAGGTACTATAGGCAGTAACTACTAGTATCTTGTTTTTACCAAAGTACAGATACCAAATTACATAGACAAGTAGGTCAGTAGGTACCTAGGTTAGTATCTTCCTGGATCTCAACATTAATTTAATGCGTCTCGCTATTCACTCAAAGCAGATAACAGGTAGGCAACTGGGTAGGTACTTAGGTAGCAGTTGTAGGTGTCGAGCAATTACCTTACGTAGCAGGTACCACCTTAGTATCTTTGCCAGTGAAAAGTACCTAAGTACCTATACTCACTGTAGTACCTCCTCCGTAGTACTGTCAAAGTCATGGAACAGCCAACCACTCCTTGATTCACACAGGAAGGCACACAGGCGTGTCACAAGGCAAACAAGTACTACCAACTTATTTTACACCATGGTATTTATTGTTCCAACCAATACGAACCACCAGATGTGGGCCTTTTTGTCAGCCTCCTTCAACACTTGGTAGAAGAGGTACTTGCGCTCGATTTGTCCCTAGTGGTGTCGGACCTGTGGCTCTCTGCTGTCAATCTTCTCTCCATCACCCAACTCGCATTCGACAGCGATACCATTGCCTGCATCTCTTCCATCACGTCATCACTCTATACCAAGAAAGCGCATCTGCTACGAAGTGTGGCATCACTTTACATTATTTCCAACTCTCTGCAGAGTGCCATTCGGCTGGTTGCCTTGTCATTGTTCTCTCGTCCTTGTCTTTTGTGGAAAATATTAAAGCTCTCGCCACGTTCTCCAGCCACACCTCAAATCGCCTCGACATGTCTCGTTGACCAGGTGCTGAAGCTCGCGATCGCATGCACAACCTTGGCTTGGAACTGCCATCGTTTTGAAATAACTCTCTTCCTGTCTGCATATGGCATCCAATATCGGCGTTGTTGCAGCCGAAACTCCGCAGCCGACTGCCTCAGCGCAAACCCCTTCTCCGCCTATCCCAACCGACGACACCGCGACACATCATAAACGACGTCGCGAGTCGCAATCTCCCTCGCCGCGCTCTCTTGCTGCGCAGCAGCTTAATTCACTGGGGTCGCCGACCAAAGTTGCCAGGTTGACATTCGAGACGCGCCCGTCTTTCCCAGTGTTGACCGGCGCTGCTGCGCTTGAAGACGAGCGGCGCCGTAGAGTAGAAGAGCCTTCCTCAAGCTTTGACGCAATAAGCGATAATTCCAGCCACAGGGCATTGGCCTCTCTCATGACGGGAGGAGTCTCAGTCATGAGCCCTTCTTCAGATACTCCTCAGCCTGCTCCAACCGCTGCCATGGAACCGTTGTCTAAACCCGTCAATGCCGTTGCGGCGCTGTCGCTGTCACAAGGCAGCACCGGTCGCGGTGAGGATCGTATGGATCTAAGTCCACAAAGTCCTGCAAGCATCGCTGATGTGCCCGTTACCGAAAGCCCGACCGCAATGGATGTGGATGATAAAAGCGGCTCGCTTCCCCCTCAGCAACATATTGCAGTTCAGGAAGATAAGGCGCATTCGGGTTCCCTTTCGTACCCTGGCTCATTGCAAGCAGGTACGAATTTGCCGGAGCCTCCTACTCGCGGAATAAGTTTCCCGATACCTACACAAATGCAAAACTCCCCGACATCCTCCAGTGGCAAGAAGCATAAGTGCCCTTATTGCAACACAGAATTTACTCGACATCACAATCTCAAAAGCCACCTCCTAACACATAGCCAAGAGAAACCCTACGTTTGTACCGAATGTCAGATGCGTTTTCGTCGCCTTCATGATCTAAAACGTCACGGTAAACTACACACTGGAGAGAAGCCGCATGTGTGCCCCAAGTGCGACCGCAAGTTTGCTAGGGGGGACGCGCTGGCTCGACACAACAAAGGAGCTGGCGGTTGTGCTGGCAGGAGATCCAGTATGGGAAGTTTTGCTGATGGCGATGATATGGACCATAGTTTGGGTGATGGAGATGAGTCAGCCATGTCAGTCCTGCCCTTTGACAATGGAGATGATGAAGAGTTCAGGCGGCAGAGTCTGCCCAGCATCAGTTCGCAGCATGTTTCTGGGGTTCCGGGCGACCAGTTCGCTACCCATTCGCGAACCTACCCCCCCAGTGGACCACGAACAGTAGCTAGTGGGCTATATCCTCCAGGTGTCAACTCGGGTCAAGTTGTCAGTACTGCAGTTTCCTCTAATGCACCAAATAGCATGGCCAGCAGCCACACCCCCAACACTAGTGTGTCATCTGTACCGGTTGGTGGTGGAAATTCAGTCATGTATTCTCAGGCTGGCATGACGGAGAGCCCAAAAGCATTGAGCCCTGGCATACACATACACGAGTCGTCGAGCGTAATTCGACAGAGATCACCCAGTCTGCCTCAGCACTTTCAACAGCAGCAGATGGGCCGCCGACCATCCGAGTTACAATCTCCTCATAACGGCCAGGCCCGGCCAAAGTTACCTGGGCTTTCACATCCAGGGTTTGTAGCACCAAACTCGGGGGGGTTCGCTCATGGCCGTACTTCAAGCGGAGCAGCCCCTGCTGGCGACAGTGGCAACATGTTTGCGCAGAGTGACCCAAGCGTATGGGCCTACATACAGACGTTGGAGGACAAGATCAAGGCGTTGACTGAGAAAGTGGAATTGCTTGATCAAGAGATTGCTGGAATAAAAAAGCAAGACGAAGCGCTTGATGGTACTGCAACGGCGTGAGAGACACTGTACTTCACAGTATTTGCAGTTTTGTTGTCAGTACCAGGTGGTACATCGCTCGTTGCTCAAGCGTCTCGAATGTTTGAGGCATCGTGTTGAGGCGTTTTGGGCCTGGACTAGGCAGTGGATGGTAGGGACCTCCACGGAAGTCATGGCAACCGGATAATTTGTATTGGTGTTGCATTGTATCATATCAAGGTCTATGCATTTCAATATTGTTCTCGTCTTTGGCAGACTTCTGATGGGCCATGCATTGCCACCCTAGTGTAGATGTGACCCCAAAACGGCAATTCTCCAGTTGATATCTTGCCGCCACCGGCAAACTTCGCTGATGGCTTTGCTCGTACGAATACCTATCTGTGAAAACGAAATCTACGTTGGTCAGGGCTGCCCTTTGGGCGTGCACAAGGAGTGGGCCTTTGATGCGGCAATGCCCCTGCTCATGCATGAGGACCACTTGCATCGGAAACGGAAGATACTAGTGGGGTTCATGATAGGCAATGTGAATATCAAGGAAAAACTCCGAAGATCCCGAAGTCTCCGACGTGCGCTAGCCATGTATTCTAGACTACACTTTGTATCATTTTGTTATGTTCAAAGGAGCAGGCGTTAGTTTATAGTTAGATTGAGAAACAAAGAGGATGGAAACGAGAATTGAAAGAACGAAGGCATTAATCCCTCAGTGTTGAGGGATGTGTTCCCAGGCACAGACACACAGGTGGATGGCCGCAATATTTCGTGTGTCCATCGCAGCCCCAGCAATGACTAGGGTAGGTGCCTCTACCTTGCATCAGCAGGTAGGACCTGGGTATTAATTTGGAAGTTATGTACAGGTACGTAGTAGAAGGTGGCTTTGTACCATGTACAATACTGTACGTCATGCGACGAGCCCCTCACTGTTCGTGCACCCGTATGAGGCTTGTTATTTTTCATATCTGTCAGACCTTGCAGTGCGCCTGTCAGTTTGTTGATCCCGAGGCAAGAGAAATATAGCCGATCTTTAGTCTACTACCTAGCGGTTAGTTACGTTGCGCAAGATCTGTCAAGATTTTTGCCAGCTGGCATCAGTCAGCTCTAGCCCCAACCAACATCTAGCCAAACCGTCAGCCATCAGCATTCGAGAACGCCGAGAACAGAACAGACAGGACGGCACGGCAACGGCCATACTCTATGCAACAACATCGCCGCGGTCCAGTAAGTACACTTGATGTAATTATGGTATTGTTCATGGCCCACATACTCTCAGCCTTTCAAACTCGGCTGCGATGCCGACTTGACTCGGCGTTCCCGATGGCCTATGGCCCAGTCGTTTAACTTGGTGCCGAGGGCTTGCAGCGGCAACGCCGCGACATCTTCCATTGTTACTGAGAGCGAAAATAAACACTTTTCTGAAAATACATCCGGTTTCTAACGCAGTCATATCTACTTACCTAGTTTACTGTCTCATCAGACACAGATTTGATTAAATAGGTAACGCCACTCCGCTCATCAACACCACCTGAACATTCGAACATCATCACAGCACGCACCACTCAGCCTTTCCAATGCTGCGAGGCAAGTCGACGATGCCGCTGTTACGTTTATTCTCTCATTTCCCTCAAAACAGCGACGCTAACCGATATGCCTAACCGATACAGAGTGCTAAGAGATAACATTCCGCGGTCCCATTGAACCTACACTCCCGTCGTGAACACCAAGATGGCGCCGAGTGTCCATGTTAACGACACTGCCAAATCAGGCACAACAACAGATGGGGGGAAACCTTGTGCAACCGTCGTTGTCAACGGAGACAACGAAAAATCTCGAGACAGCACACCGTATCCACAGCTTTCCACAGAGTCATCTGGCTTGAGCCACGAGGTAGAAGCTTGGAGGGCTGGAGGAATCCGATTCGCCCCTCTTCGCATACCATTTTCTCGTCGTTTGCAGACTGCTGCCGTCCTTTTCCATTGTATGACTATTGTTGTGCTCGTGTCGGTCTTCTGGTTTACCTGCGCCAACCCTCTTTCTTGGCCTATATTGGTCCCTTACCTGGCGCATCTTTCAATATCCGCAGCCGCCACAGATGGCAAACTCTCCTATCGATCCGAATATTTGAGATCGCTTCACTTATGGAAGCTTTTTGCCGCCTATTTTCCCATGCGTCTACACAAAACACATGATCTTCCACCCAATAAGAAATACATATTCGGTTACCACCCCCACGGAATCATTTCTCATGGCGCATGGTGTGCTTTTGGCACCAATGCCCTTGGTTTTTCACAAAAGTTTCCTGGCATTACAAACAGCCTTTTGACCTTGGACTCCAACTTCCGTCTCCCTTTCTACCGTGACTGGATATTGGCCATGGGAATGAGATCGGTGTCCAAGGATTCTATCCGAAACACCCTGAGCAAGGGGGGGGCCAAGAATGACGGAGAAGGCCGTGCAGTGACAATTGTAATTGGTGGGGCACGTGAATCCCTCGAGGCTCAACCTGGTTCTTTCCGACTCGTTTTAAAAGGCCGTAAGGGCTTTGTGAAGATGGCGCTGCGAATAGGAGCTGACCTAGTACCTGTTGTTGCTTTTGGGGAAAACGACTTATATGATCAGCTGAGTCCCAGGACTCACCCCCTAGTGCACAAGATTCAGATGTTTGTGCTCAGAGTTTTCAAATTTACGATCCCGGCGCTCCATGGGCGCGGTCTACTCAATTATGACGTGGGTTTGATGCCGTACCGCAGACCAGTCAACATTGTCGTGGGCAAGCCGATTGAGATTCATGCAGCTAAAGACGGACAACCGGATCAAGACGAGATTGATCGGTATCACGAACTTTATGTACAAGAAATTGAGAGGATTTGGGAGACATACAAAGACCAATTTGCGCCAAGCAGGATATCTGATCTTCAGATAATTTCTTAAAGAGTTTCTCCGCTTGTATATGGGTCATAGTTGGTAATGTATCTCTTGTGTATGTTTGACTTGGAGGGGGGGGGGTCGCTTCTTTATCCCTTTATCCAGGTCTGTGGTGAAAATATCAGTACTGATAGGAGTCTGGTTTTTATTGATGGAGCGTACAACTGTAGCAATGACTTGACAAGAAAATGTCTTCTTGTATCAGGAATAGTTTGAGCTTCTTAATAGATCTTTGTGAATTGGAATCCGTGCCTGCTATTCATAGGTCGTGCAGAGCTACCACGTCCTCAGTATATTGAGCAAGGGACATAACCTCCGAGTCACCTGACTTCGCGTTGTGTGGTTTCTCACCTCACACTCGTGTTGACTGGAGGATGACGATGGCAACTGCTCTATGTTTGGAGTACCTGTTACTAGGCCAATTCTAGGATCTGGTGCAAGCTCATTATCGGACAAACTACTACTACCCGCGACCTTGACTTTCAATCCCTCGCAATGCCACGCATGTCTTTGAGAAAGGGACTAGCAACTAACTTCAGCGACAACGAGGTTCAAGCGCTGACAGGAAGTTCAGTTGTGCCCCCCGAAGACTCGTTTACCAAGACAGCAGTGAAACGGAATAGAAGACCAGAGTCAGGCGCAGGCGCGGCAGCGTTACCAGCGAAAGTGACCAAAAAGCGCAAGGTCAAGGCTAATGAAAATGACATGACGCCACTAGCGAGCAGGACAACAATTTCCTCCCTCAAGAGGTCTATGTACATTGGCGCCCACGTCAGTGCTGCCGGAGGTATGCATTCTCTGCCCGGCATTGTTTACAATAAATTATAGACTAAAGGGTATCACTAGGAGTGCAGAATTCGGTGGCGAATGCCGTGCAGATCGGAGCCAATTCCTTTGCCCTGTTTCTCAAGTCCCAGCGCAAGTGGACAAACCCTCCAATTACCCCCGAATCACGGGATCTGTTTATCAGCAATTGCAAAAAGCATAGCTATAGTGCTACCGAACATGCACTACCGCATGGCTCCTATCTTGTCAATCTCGCCCAGGCCGATGAGACCAAAGCTGCTCAGGCATATGACAGCTTTATTGACGATCTCGGCCGCTGTGAAGAGCTGGGTATCAAGCTATACAATTTCCACCCAGGATCTACGGGCGGTGACACGAAAGCGGCAGCAATAGGGCGCATAGCTTCACAGTTGAACAAGGCTCACAGGGCCACTAAGACTGTTGTAACAGTGCTAGAAAATATGGCAGGGAGTGGTAACGTGGTTGGTGCCACTTGGGAAGATCTGCGGGATATTATTGCTCTGGTGGATGACAAGTCTCGTGTGGGAGTCTGTATTGATACTTGTCATGCTTTTGCAGCAGGGTATGATTTGCGGACCCTGGATGCTTTCAAAGAAACGATGAATTCCTTCAACAATATTGTCGGCGCAGGATATTTGAAAGCCTTTCACTGTATGTCTTGATTCCTGCCCCACTCATTTGCGCAAACTGACCCAACCTGATCACAGTGAACGACAGCAAAGCTCCCTTCAACTCAAACCGGGACCTGCACGCGAACATTGGCACGGGCTTTCTGGGGCTACAAGCATTCCACTGCATCATGAACGAAAAAGCTTTCCAGAACATGCCGATGGTATTAGAGACACCCATAGATAAGAAAGGTCTAGATGGAAAGTCCGTGGAGGATAAAAGTATATGGGCTGAGGAAATCAAGTTGCTGGAGAGTCTTGTCGGCATGGATCTCGATACTGATGAGTTTCGCCAATTGACCGAGGAGCTTCACGCCAGGGGCACAGAGGAGAGGAGAAGAATACAGGACCAAGTGGACAAGAAGGCACAGAAAACTGCTAAGAAAATAGCGCCTGCTTCAAGAAAAAAGAAAATGGACCTGAGCGATGACGAAAGCGAATAGGATTATAACAGCCACAGTTTCGGATGTAGCCTCCACAGTCGCACTGCAGTTTGTCAGGATAATAATTTGGTCATAGTCGAACATGTACAATAGTGGGTCACGCGGCTGGGCCTAGGTAATATTGATGAGTTGGTGATTTATTTGCCGAGGGTGCTGGATCGCTCAGGCGATTAATCGACGCATGTGCATGTAGACAGACAGACGGGATATCTCCGCTCAGAGCAATTCAACTTCCCGTGGTTGCTGTCAGTTGTTTTGCTAATGTCTACGTCATAATCATGGCCGAGGCTTTATGCTTCCCTCTTTCAAATCACTTACGATTTCTGGCAAATGCCTCCAACTTCCCCATGGAAGATTTGAGACCGACTCCCCTTTCGCAGTTCGCCTCCAGCCATATTTCCATTCTTTCCCGGATGCCCCTCATCGACTTCAAGACAGGCATCTTGCCACAATCCTCGTTGATGGCAAAAGAAGTTGGGTTGAGTAAGACCTCAAAACAATCAGACCAGAGTTCAGTCTGCCAATATCTCTTCAGACTTTCCCGGATTTTGTACTTGCGACCTGTCCGACCGAGGCCACCTTGGTCGCATCGCACTGTTTCAATGTACTTGCCAAAGAGGAGACAATGAATTGTGCCAGCTAGTCCGTAGTAGTCAATCTGCCATGTCCAGGGACGGCCTTCCCGCATTTCAGGACAGTCTTGGGCTGACGTCTTCCAGTCTGCAATAAACTCAACTTCTGGAAGAAATGCCCTCATGTCGATGCCACGCCCAAAATCGATGAGTACAACACCGCGTGTTGACCAGCCGCCACCTCCATTGGCAAACCAATGACTAGATAAAACTTGTTCACCCGAGTCCAGCCGTAACAAACAATTGTCAGCTTTTAGGTCGCCGTGAATGACGGACTTGGCATGTAATCCTTCAACAGTGCGCATGAGCTCGATGGCAAAGAACATAGCTAACTGTTCATCCATAATGCCAGAGGGTTCAGCACGGAAGAAATTGACAACATCCAGCAAAGTACCATAGGGGTGATAAGGTAGGAAGAGAAAGGCCTCATCCCTGTAGAGTCGCAACTCATGGGCGTAGGAAATTGACATGGTTGCTCGATGTTGCGGCCCGAGGCGTGAGTGGGCCAAACGCATCACATAAAATTCCCAAGGATTGGGCGGCGACTCCATCTTCATAGCCTCGATGCTGTCGCGATGGTGTATGGCGAAAGCGCCTTGTCCCATGACCATATCTGAGTTCTCAACATCGACCACTTCTCTAGGGACGGAGTTTTCCACCAAATATACTGGCGCGAAAGCCCCCGCACCTAATTCTCGTTTGATACTGTACTTGGAGGAACCGCTTGGAAACTCAAGTATCAATGGTGTGGGCTGAGGTATGGTTTTGTCTGTATTATTCTTCCCAATCTTGCCAAGAGCCTTAGCATATTTGCGAATATCGCTGCTGCGCTCATATTTCTGCTCCCTATAGTCATACAAGTCCGAATAAGAAGTTAAGGGAGGTTGTAGAGTAGCTACGATTTCCTGGCGTATGGTCTCATCAACGGGGCTGCATTGAAGTTCCTTAATGGCGGGTCCCTTAGAAATAGGTGGTCTAGCTGAGCTTGCTTTACTCAAAGCTTCTGGTACTTTGGGAGCTAGTGGCTCTCTAATCTCCAACTTTGGGTGTTCCTCTTGTAAGATCTCCTGCAACGGGCTGCTCAATGGCTCCAAAGCGGAGTGCTCATCTTCACCCTCAAGATATAACAACGAGGACTCGTGTTTACTCGGCGTCTTGAATTGTTCCGAGTACTCCGTGTTAACATCAAGTGAAGCTTCAGTTCTCTCGGTAATGGGTGTCATGAACGGGAGTCGATTATTTGCCACCTCGGCCGGATCCCTATATGGTCGAGTCGGTGGTTCGTAATCTTCTGGAGGCAGTGGCACAAAGATTGTGCGCGTTCTGGGAGGAAAATCCACTGTATCTGACCCATCTTCGACTACGTCTTGAAATGAGATTTCCTGTATGGGCCCTTCTGGCATATTGCCCTTTATAAAGTCGGATATTAGTGTTTCGTTTCGTTCTGTGTTGGCTCCCTCCCCATCCACAACTGGAACGTGTTTACGAGTCGAAAAATCTGACCATTCGCTCACGCTCTTAATATCAGATATCTCATCATCACCGTGCTCGCTTGTATCGATTTGCTTTGTAGTACCAGTGCTTTCCGCGTCAGTGGTGTATTCTTCATCTGTCTCATAATCATCTTCATCCGCACTCTCCGCGTCCATTTCAGTACACTGTTTCAATGGCGCATTAAATATATCATATATATCATCTGTAGCCGCCTTCGTATGTAAAGTCATTGTTGGCTCCGAATTATTCTTCTTCCGGATCCTTGGTCCTGAAGGTGAATCCAATTTTGCTTTGACTAAATTGCTCAGTTGATTGCAATTCTATGACGGAGTAAGTGGCATAATGACTTACTGATTTGCGTCTCATTGACATCCATGGTCTTCTTCTTTCTCCCTCCCCGCTGCCCTCTGGAAGGCTCCTTTGCTATCCCATTCTCGTCAAATAGACCAGGATCCTGGTGAATGACCAGCTTCTGAAAGTGTTGCGAACTAATTCTGTCCAAATCGTGCATGGCGCCAGCATGATCTGAGACGAAGCTCTTGTCTACAGTTTCAATACCCCAGGAGTGATCAAGCCAGCCCCGATTTGCGGCAATTATCTCTTCAAAACTTAGTTCAGTGCCAGGCTCCTCTGGTGTTGGATATATTATGGAGAGGTTAACAAAAATGCACTCCTTCTTCCCTGTTTGTGGATGTACTGTTACTTGACTTTTGGATGGAATGACGACAATGTTCTGTATTTGAGAAATTGACTGAATTACATAATTACGACCATTTAGACATTAGTCCTATTCCCATCAACATTTGGGCGTCATGAGAGGATTGCAGGAAGGGAAGAAACTTACCATATCCCTAAAAACTGCCATTTTGGCAGATGTGGACTTCTTGCTGCCGGCATTGAGGATTTCTCCAGCCCACGGCTTTGGCTCTGTGATATTTTCTTTCTTCCGATCAGTAATGGACCCGATGGTGTCCCACCCCTTAGACCCCGCAGCTGTCGATGAGAATGCCGACGGCTTGGTATCAGCATCCGAGAAGATCATAAGTTTTGATTTAGATGGCTTTGACGAAGCCGCGTTGCCGCCACTGTGCTGCGGCGCAGCTTGTGGATCGATCGGTCGCGATGGAACATCAAATGGATCAACTTTGGCCGCTAGCGCAGGGCGTATAGTTGGCAAAGCCGGCGAAGATGGTTCTGCCGCAGCTTCTGGTTGCTGGGCAAGCCTCTGTTCAAACTCTTTGAACTTTCGCATGAGTCTCTGAGCCGGGCGAGCCTCTCGCTCCATACCAAGTTTATAAACCTCCTCCGCTTGTGCCCAGCGCCCAGCACCCTCTAGCCACGCAGCATACTCTTCGTAAAAGAGAGCAAGGGTTTCACCAATGCAATGACGAGATAGAAACATGTATGTTTCTCGAGGCGAATCAGAGAAAAAATGAATGTAATGCATCCACAGTTTTAGATATCTCGGGTCGTTTTTATACTGGCTTGATTTGATAAACGTTCTCGTCGCACGCTCGAGAAGAGTATGGAGTTGTGACTGAGGCGTTGCTTGTGTTGAAGGATAAGCATCAAGCGTCCATCTAACATAACGATCAAATACATCTAGAGGATCATCCGATTCAGAAAGGCTCTGTATCTCTGCCTCGTATTCAGCGCGAATGCAGTCGTTGACATTCTTTGTGTCCGATGGCGTCGGTGTAGCTAGTTGGTGGAGAGAGGTGGGCGAGTATAGTTGGGCAAGCTTCCTCGCAGAGCGACCTCCAGGCAGAGATTGTATGTTCTCCTTCTGGTCTTCGATCACATCGAAGTTGATCAATTCTTCTGAATCCGCCATGCTGACTTATTATGATTTTCGCAGTCTGAAAAGCCCTAACGTTTGTGCTAATGGTCACGCTGAGTTTCGTCTGGCTGATGAAAAATCTTGTGCTTGATGTCCTGGTTGTAAACCTCAGCTGAGTTGACGGCGCTGTGCGACCTTAGACCAGTCAAAGTGACGACTATTCTAGTAGAAAATCCACCTGAAGGCTTGTACTTCCTGACGGTGTAGTGGGTTGCTGTAGTGACAAACAACCCCTCTTACGTGCTCGTGTTGATCGTTACTGTGTTGATTGATTACGACCCACTACTTGCCATTAACGGCACTAGCACCGGTAATTCCTAGACTCGAAGTTGCAAGTTTTGAATGTTATTATTACTAACGGTGGTATCATGTAACCTCAAATACACCAGACAGGAATTATCCTAGTAGTTCAAATGTGAGATGGGGGCTGAAAGCATTATGCTTGTCGTGGAGTAACAGATTCAGGGTATGTTTGTTAACAACTTGTCGGTCTGGCCGGCATGCAAAAGCTGCTAGAGCCGGTATTGCCTCCACCGGTAACGGAACTTTTGTGATACGTGCCTCTATACTAGCCGGACCTAAAAAGGCCTGTTTGTTTGAAATTGCAGCCCGTTATAACTAATGGTGCTACGTGACAAGAAGGTCTGTTATAATTAAAGGTGCCTTGCGATCAGAAGGTCTGTTGTGAACGAGGGTGTTTTATAACTAGAAGATCTATTATAATTAAGAGTCCCGTATAATTAAAAGGTTTATTATAATTACAGATGCTTTATAATAAACCTTTTATTTATAAGATATATATAATTATAATTAATCTTTTATTTATAAAATATATATAATTATAAATAATAATTCT
>JAZDSH010000156.1:2925-12932 GCA_036873115.1 Pseudodiploospora longispora
CAAGTCCACACTGAAATAGCACCACCGGCGAGTACTGCGATGAGATATATCTCAATGCCCTTGCCAATGGGACATTCGTAGACAGATGCTCAGACTGCCCTCTCAAAGTTACTAAGAAGCAGCTTGAATCTCCTTTTGATTACGACGAGGAGTTCGCTCAGAGCTTCCAATCCGTGACATCTGAATGCGGTGCCACTGGTTATGCCTTAACCTCGCCGGGCCAATACGCCATCACCACAAAGCCATATCCTGCTCAAACACAAACCCCTACATGCGAATCACCATATGTTGTCCAGTCTGGGGACACCTGCAAGTCCATTGCGATAGCCAAAGGCGTCTCTACGCATTCTATCGCCAAGGCCGGCAGCACTGACCCAGACTGCACTACCTTGCAGGCTGGGGCGAAGTTATGCCTACCAAAGCCGTGTTAGCTGTATCAGATGCAGTACGATGACACATGCCAAAAGATTGTTGATGGGGTGCAAGGGTTAACGGCAAACAACTTGCTTGCTTGGAACCCGAACATCAACGTCTTGTGCACCAACCTTGATTCAATGTATGAGGAGTTTATTTGTATCAGGTATGATTGACTCATCATCAAGATCTTCCCTTTTTGCCCAGTATCTGATCTGTCTGTTTTGTAACTAGCCCCCCCGGAAGAACCCTTGATGAGGCCACAAACGCCAGCACAACTGCAGCACCAACGCAACCACCCCCAACGTCATTACCTCGCCCCACAAACGCCAAAGCAGAGTCAAATACACTTTGCGCGGGCTGGTACGAGGTTCAACCCGGAGACTACTGCCAAGCTATCTCCATCCGCCAGGGGATTTCCCTCCAAGATTTCTTTTTTCTGAACCCGTCCATTGACAATCCCAACTGCGTAAACCTCTGGCTCGAGACAGCCTACTGCGTCAGGGCCGTGGGCGACATTAACACCCTACAGCGCATATCCTTATTCCACTTCGCCTATGTATACGTTGACATCATCTTCATATGTCACCACCACCGTGGCGCCAGTGAAAACGGTAAAACCGATTGCCACGCCTATTGTGGAGTTGCCGCTTGCTCCAGGAACACATACGACGGAGCAGGGATGCCTAGATTATAGAAACCACATGGTAGTCGTTCCGAAGAAGGATCAGTCCATGCAGACGGATGTGCCTGCGTTCTCCAACATGATCAACAGCTGCGACTTAATGACCACGGCATATGAAGTTTATATGTCAAAGTTATTGACTTGGAACCCAAGTCTCAGGGACCTGAACGTGTGCGAGATGCAAAAGGGGTACAGGTATTGCGTCAACCACCGCGATGCCACAGGTAGGTTTATGCCAATACATATACCTTTCGAACATGTCTGATGCTGACTCGCAACACGATACAGTTAAGCCTCCACCAGGCCGTGATTGCTTTGACGTCACCGAACCGATGCCTGGTACTACATCAGCATGCTCCTGCTTCACCTTTGTCAGTACCTTTGATGCTGGCTGTGAGTACTTATTTTCTAAATAATGATGACCTGATTGACTAACAAAACATTTTCGATACAGTGTATCTGTGCGAGGACATGGCCGAAGATCAACATACGACTGTAAGCGATCTCGTTAACTGGAACCCTTGGATAGGAACAGTATCCAGCTGTGATGTAGGTATTTATGCTAATATGTCAGAGGCTGAAGATCGTCGTCCTGTTTGTGTCGAGGCGAACAGCGCCCTGCCCATCAGCAGCTCCTCCACCATTGCTACTACTTCTCCGGCTACTACTACTACCCCGACGACAACGACGACGACGACAGTAATTACCACGTCCACATCAATAACTGCCCCCGGGCCCACACAGGCTGGGATAGTAGATGGATGTCAAAAATATCACATCGCGGTAGAGGGCGACAGTTGCTAGGCTATTGCCGATGCTAATAAGATAGAGCTGAATAGCTTCTACGCTTGGAATCCGGCTCGTAAGAATTCCTCTTTTTCTCATGAAATCTTTTGATCCAAAAATAAATTTACTGACAGATGATACCCTATCCAGTCGGTACTGACTGTAGCGGACTCTGGCTCGGATACGCATACTGTGTCCAAGGCCCAGTTCAGGTTACATCGTCTTCGCCAACAGCTACGACGACTTCAACTGGGGTGCCACCACCAGGGCCGACACAGTCTGGAGCCGTTGGCACGTGCAAGAAGTGGCACGAGGTTATATCAGGCGATGGTTGCTATGCAATTCAGCAAACTTATGGCATCCCGGATTTTGCTACACTGCTTGGATGGAATCCGAGCATTGGCTCAAACTGTGAATCCCTGCTGATAGGATATTATGTCTGCGTTGGTGTGTAGGTAAAACACGGTGATATATCAAGGCGGATGGTAAATGAGCGAGTTGAATAAAAATCTAGAAAAGGTGGGAAAGGTTTACCATCAAGTTACTGTTTATATGTTGTGGAAGAACTACATTCATGGTGTCGTTCAGATTATCATAGCCATCAAAAACATTGTATGAACTTTATGTAGCTGATGTGATTGCCCAAGTCTATAAATACAGATATTTTACTGATCAAGAGCAATCTTACACTATAGCCTGTATAGTATATACTCGTACTCATTTCACCCAAGGTGTGTCAGGCTTTAGAATTCCTACATACACTCAAACTCGATAAGAAGCTTGTACGTAAGATTTAACTCCGAACTAGGAGCAACCGAAGCTATCAGGCTCAATAACCTCTCCACTAGATACAGGATAATTTGATCTGTTTGGACCTATTCA
Organism: Pseudodiploospora longispora; assembly: GCA_036873115.1. Lineage (NCBI taxonomy): Eukaryota > Fungi > Ascomycota > Sordariomycetes > Hypocreales > Pseudodiploosporaceae > Pseudodiploospora > Pseudodiploospora longispora. The sequence goes on from JAZDSH010000156.1 coordinate 5,693, forward strand.
CACTCCACCACACGTCATTCAACCACCTGTGCAAACCATCGAGTCGTAGATAGAAACAGTTCAGAGCGTAACCACTTTGGCTGACCTGAAGTGTCCATTGCCGTTTGCCTCACAATCAAACGACTCGATCTATTTCTCCGGTCTTCCCGCGCAGTTGGTGCTTGTATACAGAGCGAGGAGGTCATCACCACTATTATCCAAATCCACATATCCCGCGGGAATACGGATGCACTCATCAGACCTTCCCGTTCTTGCGACCGTAGGGTCGTTATAGCAACCGCCACGACTGGCGGGCCAGGCATGGATATCACATGCCTGAATCAATGGCACGACTGATGCAATCAACGCCAGGGAGAGTGAGAGATCGCATTTCTAGAGGCTGTGTCAGCATCTTGATTCATCCGCTCGTCTGATTATAGAGTACCTACTCGGACAGCGTCTAAAACGGGATTGTTGGCTGGTACAAAGTGTGATTGATGGCTAGCAGGAGATGTGACGACTTGGTGATGTGTAGGCTTGTATGTAGCTGGCTTCTCGACTGCTTGAGCGACAAATGAAGCAAAAATAGACAAGTGCGTTATCTCAAAACATGGTCGGCACATTTAAGGAGAGTTGGGTGCTTGACAGGCTGTTTTCGATTACCCATTATACCCGAGTTGGCAGCGACGAGTTTATTCACCAATCATTATGATGTTATAAGAAACTTGTATGCAAAGTCTAACTGATTAGGGGTAAATGTATTTGTTCTGCCCGACACTCGATTAATTCGGGCCAGGGAAAAAAGTTCATTCTTCTATAATGATGTATTTGTACGGTGTATATTATAGGAGAGCCTGATTGGCCTAAAATTGCCCGACGGCTTGATTCTACCATTGTTTAATAGAATCAGGCAGTACTAAACAAGTGACAAGCAATTATGATCTGTTTATATAACCAAAACTGAAGAATACATGGTAAACATAAAGAGATCCTGTAAATTGAAGATACACAAAAATAAACAGAATTGTATATTATACAAGACATCTTTTTAATAATATTTAAACCTTGAGAAAATATTCATTAGATATAAAGATCAATGTTTAACTTTCTTTTACTGTTCTGCATATTAATATCTGGGACTGTGGTCACTGCTCGAGTTCAACCATTCCCAGTCAAAAACAAACCAGATTACAATCTTAATGACTAGACGGTGAGCAAGATGTTCATTGCTGAGTCAGTATTAATCATCAGGCTTGTTGATTTAATGGGAGCACTTTTTTTCAGCTTGGAAAGATTTGAGCGTACTGTATGTTACTCTGTACACGACAGAGAGAACCCATGTCATTGCATGTGGAGACAAATGGAGACTCCGGCGCTGAGCGGGATAGCGTTGCCAGAGGTATAATTAGTTCCGCCGCCAGCATGTTCATCAACAGAAGCTATTAACTCGCCGTTAATAATGTAGTATAGTAGTAAAAGATAAATAGAATAATTAAATAGTTTGCGGTTTCAATTTATTAAACTAGATAACCTTTTTTGTATCATTTTATTGCTTTTTAGTAACATTTTCCACTATAATACTCTTAACAACCTAAAGCTGATACTCGAGGTACCGGCCGGTATTGATCTCCCCCGTGTCCGGACCCGGGCCTTAGCCTTCAGGGCGCTCGGGACATGTGATGTTTATTACCAACAGCGGTGGAAAGAGCAGGGTTCAAACACGGCAAGTGTCTGCCGTGTAACTACTCTGCAAATGGCTATCAAACTGGTCTTGGCGTAATAAGTGATCATCGCGGCCAATATACAAAGGGTTTATATACAATCGAGCCCCTGAATGATTTGCATAGCGCGACTTGCCCCGCGTCATGTAGCGGGATGTACCTTATAGAGTTTATACATTTAGCTAGCCTTATAACGATATTACTTAATCAAGTCCTTTTAAAAATAGACTTATTATATATATATATTATTAGTTTTATATATATATATATATATAATATATATAATTCTATTATTAGTTTTATATATATATATATAATATATATAATTCTATTATTTTTAAATAAATTCTTATTCTGATAGATTCTTATAGCTACAACCTTGATCAGAATAACATAATCATACCTAAATTAACCTTGTATTTCACCACTGAATATGTAGCTCAATGTACTGTCAATCCCTACCATGGCTGATTCTGAATATCATGATTGGTCACTAATCACTGAAGAGGTAGCGCTATAAAATTAAACAGGGGTTCGATTGTACAACCATGTCTGGTCCAAGCTTCAACTAGCTCTTATTTTCAGGCATCATCTGTCTATGACTCGCTACATAGCCAAACATTTGTTGGGCACATGTAGATTACTACCAGAAAGTTAAAGGGTTAGGCACGGTTTGATCACAACTTTTGTATCCTAAATCTTACCAACATGTTTGTCAGACCCTGTTGAAAAATGTCAAGGGAAAAATTGGGTAGTATAACGTTGTCGACAATTGAAACAAGGGACGATTCTTTTGGCAATCCTAACACACTACCAGGGTTGCAACTATGTAGAACCACAGGCCTGATATAACCCTGGTGAGGGTGTCAAAGATATCATCTGCCGCTATCTTCCTTACCGAATGCGTTATCTGTTAGTCAGGTTCACATAATTATACAAGATCAAACTTGGCATTTTGGTAGTTTTTGCTTTATTCAGTGGTAGTTTTATATGATCGTTCATTGTGTCCATCACTATATAAGATACACTATATACAAAATCAGCTTAATTATGGTTCAAACCAGTTACACATTACTCTCTGTAAAGAGTTTTAGGGACAGTACTCAATGACGCTCATTTGCGCCACTGAGAGCAAGAGCAGGGGTTCTTGAACAGGGTTAGGTTCCAGGCGAGTGAGCGTCAGATTCACGCTACTGCTAGTGTGAACATCCCGCCCTGTCCAGTTTCCTTCCACACCTATACCCACCTTTTGTCCAATTGCCGAAATTAGATGTGCCAGCGATCGGTGGCGGCTCTAGCCGTAAAAAATCATTTCCGAAACTGGGCCGGGAAAGGGGCTGCATGGCTGCAACTATAGCAACAGCGCTTGCGGCGTTTGCTGCTGCCAGTCGAGGTTACAGAAAAACAGTTGGAAATTCTGAAGAAGAAAAAAAGAACTCAATGTAGTGTAGGGTAGCTTAAGATGCACTCCAAATGATCGTCTATATAGATGAATATAGATAGATCTTGCCTAAAAGCTTTGATATACTATTTTCGTATTTATTGATAAAACTACAAACAATAATTGCAAGCCCCGAACATTCTATAAGCTATAATATAAGCTATACCATTAACTCCGAAGTAACACAACCATCAGCCTTAGCATTCTAATACATCATCATCATCATAATACACACACTCTCCCACTTGGATCCAGCATTCATCATCTTTCCACCTCCTAGTCATGATAATGGCTTTCAGGACTTGGATTGACCATTTTGCTATACGCACACATTACTTCGTTCCCAATGTTGGCCCATATCATCTTGACTAATCCGTCGTCGCGGCAGGCACTGCATTTTGTGTGCAGATCCCACACCCATTGGAGGAGTCCTTCAATATGCCGGTAGTTGTCTAGAGTATTGCCATGTGGAGCGTGGCGGATCCTCTTCCGGTGAAACAAAAGACTCATTAATGCAGGGTGGCAGATACACTGATCAGGGGTTTTGAACTGTTGGGGACTGTTGCCACCCGAGTGGATGGGTGAGATTGAGCTAGTTGCCCCCTGGCCACCATATGATAGGTTGTCATCCCAACTTGCAACTTGATCAGTCACGCTAGAAAACCCAGGTGACAAAGAGGAAGTTACATGTCGATTTTCGCTTTTCGTCAGGTAGCAAGAGGGATACGCATCGTCGATGCCTTCTGCCGATTGGAACTCGAGCGGAAGTGGGTCGTGACCCATGTCGTTTTGGCAATGCGCAAGGTCATCGTCGGGCCAAGCCATTATCTCTGGATCTGAAAAATCCAATGAAGACAGAAAATGGTCCATGTTGGTGGTCATGTCGGGCGTAGCAATCAGTTCGTCATGGCTTTGAACTTGCGAGGTGGTCGTTGTAGGAGATAACGACAAGCTCGGAACCGACTGAGCGGCCTCATCAGCCTCCGTGTCCGTCTTCCCCACCAGTGGCTTGCAACACAACTGTCTCCGTGTGTTGGCGGTCGTGCTGCCCGTTTGATGAGCCTTTGGAGGTCGGCCACGGCGTTTGAGAGGTGCATATGTGCAGTCGATGCCGTGTTTCTTGCACCGAGAGCAAGTTGGTAGCTGCTGGCTGCATCTCAACTTTGAGCTGTTGCATGCTTCGCAGCTTTTTGCTTTTCGTGTGCCGCCATTGGACACGGGACATGTATTTTGCCCGCTCTCTGTCATATTTGCTCAATGGAGAGATCGCCTATCCAGTTGCGTGTTTTTCTATTGTGTTCTTTTGGTGATGACTTTTTTTTAAAAAAAAAACACAGCGATATAGCAAAAAAGAAAGAAAGAGAGATATAAAAAGCGAGCGATAAAATGGAGTATCTAACCTCTAAAATACAAACTTGCCAGATGGGAAAGATTCTTTATGTATTCTTAGTCTCAGCACACAGATGGACATCGAAGCGCTAAGAGGCTTCTTCAGCCATGTACTCAAGGTGTCAAGATTACGCCAAAAACAGCATAGGCGATTTCAGGCACACACGCACATCCCACCATCATGAACTAAGCTGACGCTACGAGGATACTTCAATATATCAATCTCAGGTCGGCGACGCATGAATCGCGAGTTTTGTTTTTACTTCTTGCGAAGTGGAGTTGCTGGTCTGTGCAATGCAGCGTTGCGGCCGTTCGGCAGGACTACGTAGATGCTACTGGCTCTCGGCGTATATTTGACCAATGATCTGATATGGAGACCCTTAATATGTCTCAGATCGTCTACCACTCTCGTGCCCCACGCCTCTTATAGGTTTGGAAGGGACTGGTCCAATTCTTTGATGATGGCATGCTTGAGACTTGCTGTTTGCTCTTTCTCACAAGTTTCCCCTTTTCGAAATACTGTGGTCTACTTCCAAAAGTGACAAAACGTCCCAAAGAAGCTAGATCAGCAGTTGCAGCTGAGCGCCGCGCCCTGAGCAGGAACCCCCGAAATCAAACCCCGCGGTAATCATGGCGACGTGCACTTTTGACTTGCAGTCATGCTTGCTTGAGTACACATGGGAAGACGGGCCTTGTTAATGAGTAGCTAGTATAATTCTTAACACTATCTGATATTTGCAGAGTTGAAAACTATCTACCCTTGTCTTACTTACTTGCTGGCCAACTGTATATTTCTATTGTATATAATCCTATATAAAGCCTAGGCTCAAGCCAGTTCTAATCAACAAAATCACTCCTTTTTAAACATTTGATAAGATATATATATCAAGCGCTGGAGCTAGATAACCCGTGTTCAACTGGCTCTTAGTAAGATATAATTATAAACCTCTAAAGATTGAGCACTAATACTAAAGCTTTAGAGATGCATCTTACAATTCCCATCGCACTGATTTTATCAGTCTTGCCTAACACTTATTCCTGGACACTGAGATCTTATTCTGAGCATGGCGGATGTTTAAGAAGATCGGTTGCCCAGATAGAGGGCCACGAGTCTAGTAATTGTCTCTTCATTGACCGCCGGCGGTTATATGGCTCTTCAAGTTGGTGATGATGTGAGGCTTGAGCTATACAATAATCCAACATGCAGTGGGAGACCTGCAGCGACCGCCAGTTCGACTGATTGTGTGGATAATAGAGTGGGTAGTTATAAGGGAGTGAAGGTAAAGGTTTTCTAGGCAATGCGGAATGTATTATGTTATAAATAAGAGGTTTTTATATATAACAGCCTGTTATTAATCTAGTAGCCAGACCTGCTATAGCTCTTTATAGGAAGACCTATAATACCCTTATAGTTTAACTTACTATAGGGCTAGACTAGTGATTTAGAGAGAGCATCTTATAAAACCTTGTCTGGGGCGTTTGAACGCATTTTGTGGCCATGTTCTTCGGTACTGCCGAGCTACATAGTACTCTTGGAGCTTTGCGTTGCATGTCGGTTCTCCCAAGCGTCTTTCGAGGTCGGCCACGTCGCTTGAGTGGCGCATAGACATAGTCGATCCCGTGCTTCTTGCAGCGAAAACAAGTAGGAAGATACTGGCTGCATCGCAGTTTTAATGTAATACATGTTTGGCAACTTTTGGCTCTCAGTACGATGTCATGAGTTGGCAGGTATTCTTCATATGTGCTTTCCGCCATTGTTTCTCAACAGGTGGCTAGGCGCGGATTTGTCAAGTAAATCGGAACAAAGGATGATTCAGCTATTGACAACACCTCTATGATACTAATCTCAGCATCGGCAAGGGGAAGCATTTATATATATATATGATCTTTCCATCTGCAGCTGAAAGGCACTGTAGGTACTCGTGGTCCATCGGGGGCAAGGCATCAGATGCCAACAAACACCTGTAGGGTATCGATAAAAACACTCATGATCCCGCCGCGCATATAAAGAAGCTAGGCAAAGCTCTACGCCCAAGCTGACTGCCATGGCTCGGCAGAAGGGAAGTGACACGGTAAGTAAAGGGTCATGCTATTCGCATCTACAGGATCTGTGCAGCAATCCTAGCCCTGGCCTAGTTCAGCAGAATCCCCACTCTACCATCCCGTAGCCCTAAATTCTGGTACAGGGAAATGAGAATAACTAGTGTTATATAAATACATCTTATACAAAGGAGTTATAATAAATAATAGGAGTGACTAGACAGCACTTATATCCTAGTTGATAGCACCCTAATTTATAGCTTTTATAAAGAGAAATCTGATTATAGCTAGATAGGACTATATAGCTTTAATTAATCAATTAATAATAAGACTTATATTTATTCTAAGTCTTTCTTTCCTTTATACCTTTTAAATATAAAAGGCTATTAAAGCCTTAATAACTAATAGTTTTTTAGGTTATATATTATAATTAGGTATCTAAATACCTAATCCTATTATAATTATCTCCCCCTTTAAGAATAATATCCTAATACCTTAATTATATATTTATTACCTTATAATAGATTTCTTTACTATTATTATTTTATTATTTTAGAATTTTATTATTCTTAGAACTTAGATTTATTATATTCTTTTATTTATCTATAATTATATCTTTTATTATATTTCTTTTATTTATCTTTTCTATTTTATTATTTTATTATTACCC
>JAZDSH010000157.1:0-12830 GCA_036873115.1 Pseudodiploospora longispora
TACCTAGCCCCTTATATAATACTATTTTCTTTATCCTATAATCTATAAATATTATATTTTTATACTCTTTTTATCTATCTTTTTAAGCCTATATAATATATTAATACTATTATTATATCTTCTTTATAATAATCCTTTAAGAAAGATCTATAAATCTATTTTTAATCTAAGATTTATCTTTAATTAAATTATTAATATACTAATCTAGATTAAGCTTTAATATCTCTTTTCTAAGCTCTTTTATACTAATTTCTTTATAATTAAATATCTAGTTTTATAGCTTGGTTATTATATAAATGATTTTAATATATATTATTAATAAAAACTCTATATTACTTATATAGATTTAAAACTTCCTTTTTAAACTACCTAAAATATACTTAATATCTATATAAAGCTAGCTATACTATAGATTAAATAATTCCTCTGGATTTATTAGCTATAGCTTAATTTATATTATCTCTTATAAATAATAATAAATCCTATAAAAAGGAGCTAATATATATACTAAATTAGAAAAGCTAATATTATTAAGATAATAATAATTAATAGGTATATAAAAGCCCTTTTTTAATATTGTTAAAATAAGTGGGTTTTATATAACAGCCTGACCTGTTATAAGACTAGTAGCTAGACCTACTATAGCTTAGCAGCTAAACCTGCTATTACCCTAGCAGCCAGACCTGCTATAAGGTAGCAGCCTGACCTGCAATAAGACCTAAAAAAGCCCGTGCAGCCTGACCTGCTATATTGGGCTAGACTAGTAAAATAAGGGCTTATCCCTTATACCCCTCCCTTTCTTATTATTTGGAATACTTAGAAATCCAAAGAAATATTATTTGGAATTCTTAAATAATTCTAAATAATCCTAGTATTATTTAGATATATAAGATAGCTAGATTCCTAGTTAAATCCTGCTTTCTTTCTCTATCGGCAATTTAATCACTTCTTTCTTCTTTTTTATAGACTTTACTCTGGATAACTATTTACTACCTTTCTTCCACTACTATCGCTACTAGCTTTAGTTATAACCTTATACTGCAAATTACAATAAATATATTTTTTAGTACTTTATTATTATAAGCTAAGCCTTTTTATTTATATAAAATATATATAATCCTATTTTAAAAATTATATATAATAAATATATTCTATATAAGCTATTATTTTCTATTTCTCTAATTTACTTATATATTATAAGATGGTTTTATTATAAAATATAATCTATTAAAAGCTTTAAAGTATTTTATAAAAAATAGATAAAATTTAGGATCTTTTAAAATCTTTATATATATATTATTATAGCTTAGGAGATAGATTTTATACTTAATTAAGGTAAATAAAATATCTATTACTTTATAAAAAACTCTATTCTTTTATTAGCTTTATTCTCTTTAAATTTATCTAGAAAAGCTAATCTAAAGATAATCTTAATATTATAGCTAAAATCAATTACTATTTTTCTTATTATTATACTTTATACTACTATATTTAAGAATATATAGAGTTTTTTATTAATTATAATCTATTTTATAGCCTATAGCTTAATATTTTTTTTAAGCTATATAGCTAGCCTAAGGAAGGTTAATAATAATATTTTAATAAAGCTTATAAGCTTAAAAAAGCTTCCTTTAAGGATCTTAGCTATAATATATTTACCTTTATTAAGGATATAATTATATATAATTCTTAGCTATCTAAAGTATATAAAAGAGATAGCTAATAAAGCTAAAGCTAAAGTAATAGCCTAGTATTAATAAAGCTATATAATAGAAAGGGGTATTTTAAAGCTCTGCTTTATAAAGGACTTAGTAATATTAATATAAGGGGGGGGTAATACACCCTTAAGTATATAAATCCTAATTGTATCTCCTAACCGGTCCTCTAATAGAGCCCTAGACCTACTTTTAGCTTACCGGTGCTATATGGATATAAGTAAGAAGATCAATTGGTTAAAGGGCTGCTGCCCTGTGCGTCGCTGTTACTCTCGAAACCGGCCCTTAATTAGCAAACAAACGCCTAACCGGCACAGCCTCCATTAGCTAATAGAACGGTGCCTAAAGTCGTTACCAAACACACCCTAATGTAACACAGCCTCTGGCTTGCATTGATTTGTTGCAACACATAGCGGGGTTCATATAAAGTGGTCACACGTGTATCGGCAGTGTAGGCCGCCGGCTTTGCATAGTACGCAGAGTCAAGTCTCGAAGCTGCTTGGACTTGTTGTATTCTTATTTATGCAGGCTCGGTCCAAGATGTATAAAATATCGCGTTCAGGTATTCCAAGAAGCTGTTGACTTTATCAAGAAAACTCGTTGATTTACCTGTCGATCATCTTTTAAATGTTAACATTGCTTACCTAGCCAGTATATAAGGAATTCCCAGCACGGGACAACTGTTTCGGGGCCTTTACTCCTGCTTTCCCTTTCGCAAGCTGATAAGCCAGGATTTGTCGAGGGTTCTTGGCAATGCAATCTAGCACTGCATAAAGCCCTTTAGAGACAATTAGGATAGTCCGGATATACTGACAAGGAATGGTAGAGTTCTCATTTTGCCATCTTTACCTCTAAATCGCAAAGTAAAACCAACTATGCTAGTAGTCCAGCCAAAAGGCGCCACGCCCAACCCCACATAGGTGCGAGATGCGAATGACTCGAGTAACCCTTATTGGAAAATTGACTAGAGAACCAAATGCCCAAAGCCAAGGTACCTGTTAAGGCCCCAACGCATAAAGCAAACTCCTAGTTCATGCGCAAATCGCATTTGTTCTACAAGGTGCATCAATTGCTACTGCTTCAGGCAATACTTTTACACCATGCCGTGTATTTATCTTGTCACTTTCATTTCTAACTTCGCGATAGGTTCACATGTAACATAATGTACACAGTGACCTAGAGCTGCAGCATCGCCTTGAACGGGACGCCACGGACTCACAAGTGGTGCTCATGATTCAATGTGGTGGAGAAGGCAGCCGAGCAAGCAGACAGGGAGAAACCCGTGCATATATTATTAATAGGATGACTGACAAACTTACTTTTCTGACCCTGGATGGTCCACAAGTTTGTCGATGTGTGTGAATCACATCCTCTTTCCCAATTCAAAGTCTATCATCTCCAACTACAATCGCCATTCATCATGTTATTATTAAACATTATCCGGGATGCTTTCGGGACAGACAAGACCTTCGTGGCCGCCGCTTATATAACATCGCTGCTTATTGTGTTATACCTTGCATACAAGTGCATTTATAACCTTTACTTCCATCCATTAAGAGGGTTTCCTGGCCCTAAAGTGGCAGCGCTAGGATCATATTACGAGTTCTATCATGATGTGATCAAAGATGGCACTTTCCTTTGGAGAATAATGGATATGCATCGCAAGTATGGTATGTGACAGTGATACTGTCTTGTCTAACCACTCTACACACCATAATTAGCTGATTTGATAAAGGGCCTATTGTGCGAATCAACGCCAATGAACTTCATATCCATGATCCAGAGTTCTATTCTGAGATCTACGTAGGCTCGAGTAGGCGTACCGATAAGAACGCTGCCGCAGTTGCAGCCTACACCGTCCCAACTGCGAGCTTGGCCACTGTTGATCATGACCTCCATCGATTACGGCGTGGTATCCTCAGCCCATACTTCTCTAAGCGGTCAATTGCAGCCCTAGAGCCAATGATTAACGAAAGAGTGGACCGACTGTGTGAGCGTCTTGAACAATTTACTGGAGAGATAGTGGATTTGGATTCCGCTAGTGCTGCTATGAGCGCAGATATCATTAGTCTCTACTTTTATGGGAAAACCTTCGACTACCTTGGTAACAAGAACTTCAAATTTGTGGTACGGGATGCTATGATAGGTTTAATTGGCTTCTATCATATCACACGGTTTTTCCCTACACTAGCCATCTTTATGAAATCGCTCCCTATTCCCATAATCCGACTTATGAACCCAGGAGCCGCCGATTATCTTACATCGCAGATGGAAATAAAGCAAGAGATTGAGGGGAATCTTAAGAAGAATAAGAATAAGTCTTCATCGGTTATTATTGGAGCATTAGAAGACCCAAGTATACCAGAACAGGAGAAGACACTTAACCGACTTATAGATGAGGGTATGACCATCGTCTTTGCAGGGACTGAGACTACTGCCCGATCAATTACTATTACAATATTTCACTTATTGAACAATAAGGCGCTGTTACAAAGACTACGCCAGGAACTCAAAACGATTCCTAAGACGGATGGACGGTATTCCTTGAAAGACCTTGAGTCGCTCCCCTTTTTGGTACTCCTCAACTACCATAGACAAATCCAAGGGAATAATAACTAAACTAACCACATCATCTTCTGCTTGAACAGGGAGGCTGCATTCAAGAAGGACTCCGTCTTTCACATGGACCTGTGATTAGACTCCCCCGCGTCGCCACCGACGACACAATACATTATGGAAACTGGGCTATCCCACCTGGCGTAAGTTGTCTACCTCTACCTCTATAAAATTGAGTGTTTTGGGAATGCTTAAACAGGCATCATAGACTCCGGTCAGCCAATCAAACCTGCTTATCCATATAGACCCCAATGTCTTTCCTAATCCAGCCTCTTTTGACCCGGACCGCTGGATCAGAGCTAAACAGACTGGGTTTCCGCTCAACAAGTACATGGTTACCTTTAACAGAGGCACAAGATCATGTCTGGGCATCAAGTAAGACGCACCTCGAAACCGCCAGAGCTCCGACACGTACTAACGGCTTGGTTAGTTTGGCGTATGCAGAGATATATCTTACGATTGCTAGACTTGTGACTTCTTTTGACATGGACCTATTTGAGACTACTACGGAAGATGTTGAGTTTTTTCATATACGACTTACCGGATATCCAAAGAAAGGTAATGGTGAAGTGAAAGTAATGATTAGAAAGTATGCAGAATAAGTCAGCTACAGTATGAGCTTGTCACACACGGGGCAGGCGCCTTGGCCCAAGGAAAACCTTATAGCTAGGCTCTTAGCCAGCCAGTGGCCTGCCTGGTGATCTTTATCACCACTTTCATCTTAGCTAGGTATCTTCATCTTAATACGTTTAATACGTTCACATTTAGCTTGGGATTTCTCTGGCCAGACTGCGTAACCTGATAGAATTCGTTTAAAAAAACAAGTCTTTAACTATTTTTCTAGAAATTTTATAAGTTTCAAGTCCGTGGTCCTTTTGCCCATATTGCTGGTGTTGAATAATACAAGTTGCCTAATCTGCGTACAAGAAGATCAATATAACTCTCGTCCACGTCGATCGCAGGACTTTTCTACTGTCCTTTTTTGCATAGCCACTAACGTAGCCAAAAATATGCATAGGCAGCAAAATAATAATTGCCCGATCAATGCCCTGCATTTGTGGTCTGGTCTGTTGTTTGCTCTTCTCTCAACTATAAACTTAGCTCGCTTTTTTTGTGTAGGTTAGTGTAGGAGGCGTGCAAGTAGTAAAAACGACCGATTCCACAATTGCCGCCAACGGTCTTTCGGGCACCCATGCAAATACAAAGCAAATAACACTCGTTGACTAAATTAGTGTCGCCATTCAAGCCCGCTACCGAGGCTCTGCTGCATTGATATTACTTCCAGATGGAGTTATACCGGGAGCTTGAGGCGAGGTATTGAACAAAGATTATTTTAATAAAATGTCCATGAACCAAGAGAACAAATCTTGACTGTCTGTATCTTGCATCTTCATTCTATAGCCTCAGTAATGCGCAGACATGGATAGCAACGACTTCCCCTTGGACGTTTACATCAACTCTTTGGTCCGGTATCTTGACGCCATCGAGTACAACGACGTCAATTATAGCCATGCCCAGCGCGTGGAGACGTTGCGTTATGTCTACGCAGAGACGGCCAGTTACTTTGCCCAGCCAGAACAACAAGAGATCATGCGCGCCAAACCGGCCAAGCTGAGTGTCGCCATGCGCACCAGCACCCAGGTTGTTGTGTACTGCTGGACCAAAGTATCCCTGGAAGTCATGGTTGCCATCAGCATTTACTTCGTCCATATTGTACTTCTGGACGACACCACGGACAACCCAGCTACGGAGATGACGACATTCTCCGAGGACCTTATCTATGGAAACAAGCAGAAGCACCCATTCTGGACGTTGATGAACGCTCATTTGACCAAGTTTGTCCGCTACTATGGGGGTTATTGCGCCTTGTCTATTATGCGCAGCACTCTTGATTACTTCCAGGGCTGCTGGGTTGAGCAGCATTTCTTCAACGGGTATCCTGGGTCGCAGTACTTTCCACTATATCTCCGCCGCCTAAACGGCCTTGGTGGCATTTGCGGCGGCAGCCTCTTCCCTTCGGCTGATTTTGACGAAGAGGCTCTCTTCCCTCAGATCTCGACATTCGTCGCTGAGATAGAGCCCCCTGTCGCGTTTGTCAATGATCTTATGTCTTTCTACAAGGAGTTTGACAATCCACGAGATCAAGTCAACTTGGTTATGAACTACTGCAGGGTGGAGGGCATCTCGGTACAACAATCATTCGACCGTCTTACAGAGGACACGATACAATCCTCACAGCGCATCCTTGAGCTTCTGGTGGACAAGGACTCAAGAATCTCCGAGACAATCCGTGCATTTGTTCACGGCTATGTTACCTGGCATTTGTGCGATGAGAGGTTTCGTATGCAAGAGGTATACGAGCGCTGTGACCATAGTGCGGATGGTGTAAAGTTTCGTAAATACTATGAGAGAGCTATGGAGGTAGGGACCATTGAATTTCAGGAGTGGGCGATGTGGCCAAGAGCAAAACTGTAGCACATATATTATGTTCAGATTAAGCGATGCTCTCTCCAAGGGCTGGCTTACTATTAGATTCAATACCAAGAGAGTGTTCACTTTGAAATTGAGGTGATGTCAACTAGTCAAACAAGAGTGACGATCTGGACCCCTAAATATGGAAAAGGAGCTCACAGCCAGCGTCTCAGGCTGAGCAGTCTGGCCAGATAAACCCTAAGCATAAAGTGAAGGTATCGAGATGGAGATACCTAGCCAAGATGAAAGCGATGATACAGATCACCAAGATAATAGAAAATATTATCCAAGGGGCTGGTTACAGCCCTAATCAGCAAAGCCAAGAAACCCCAAGAAACAGGCTGTTTAGTATTGCCTAGGAAGTTCAAACTTACCAGGCAGGCTATTAGTTAGCCAAGAGCTTAGCCAGTATAAAGATTGCATTTTTCCACGAAAAAAAAGCAATGCTCTTGATAGATTATTTATTCACTCTGGGTTCTTTAAACCTGATAATTTGCAGTTTTAGGGTTTGAAATACAATGTTGGTGATTGGATTGAGTTTGGAACAATGGATCTATGTTATCCAACAATGATTGTAAATCAACAATAAGGTTCCCTCCAAAGAAAGCATGTAGAAACCCAGCTTTGTTTGGCCAGTCTCTTAATCCGTATCCATACAGAGCAGCAATGAGTGTGGCCAAATATGTCTATCTAGATGATTTCTTTTCATCTGTTGAACCTTGAACCTTTCCAAAGATTGTTGCGTAGGCTATGCTCCGCCAAGTCGATAGGAGGTGCTGTGCTTTCCGTCTGTATTGATATCTTTAACAATTTACCAGGACTGGCCGCCGATGTTGGTAACAGGACCACGGTCAGCGGCGACAGTGGCCCCTTCACCACGCTTCCAGGACTGGCCACCGATGTTGGCAACAGGACCACGGTCAGAAGCGACCACAGGAGCAGCATGTGCCATGCTGGCAGCGAATGCAAGAGCGAGAACGAAAGATTTCATGATGATAGAGGTATACAAGGATAACGGGTATTAAGGGTCAATGTGTCGTTGTAAAATCTGTATGTTGTAGAATATAATATGCTGTAGTTGTGAATGGAAAGGAAAAGAGAAGGGGGCATGTCTTTCTACATATATACTTGGAGAAGAATTGATGAATGAGATTTTGATTAGAGTATTGCTAAGTAACGCCTCACCTTTTTGCGATTTGATACCTCGCAGGCCTGTGCAACAGGCTAGATGGTTCACCAGAACCCCCAGTCCACAAGAGATCGACATGAGACATGTCCTGCGTCGGTTGCTTATTTCTACAGGGATTCCTGGTCTAGAATCTACCTTGATGAGCTAAAGGGATGTTTATTTACTTTAATATTCGGTCTGTTTCAGCTCAGGATATATATAACTTAAAGGTGTGGCATTTTTTCACACAGGAATAGTATCGGAGCATAGGTTATGGATTAAAACACAATCAAAATGAATTGTACTAAGGATTTTGCACTGGCCCTGCCATTGGCTTTATGGATTATCCTTCTCCTAAGGATAACTGATCTACCTCTACAGATACTTATATTAATGCTCATTTGTTGTGACTTCTCTATGACATCTAATCTGCTTGATGAGGGTGTCCTTATGATGCTAGTCTGGCTCCTTGTACAACTCACACTTAGACACTCATGCTAGTGATGATGCGGATGCGGCAGGAGCAGGCGTCGTTCCGCATAGATATTGTTACCTCATTAATCGAGATAAATTGTTAAGGCGGAGTCAGCCATCATATCACAACAGCTTTAAACAAGAAGCCTTGCTGTCACAAAGGAGCACATACATAATCATCTGAGCTCTAGGTATAAAAGGCCTATACCTCTCCCTCTGGCTTCTTTATCCTATTTATTTTAACTTATATACACCTCATCTCATCTTCTTCGAGCTTGAAAATCACTATCCAAAGCCACGCTATGCTCGTCCACATTACAGAGCAAGACTTGGGGCGGAAAATGGGCTTTGATATTATGATATCAAAGCTTAAAGCCCAACAAAGGAACAATAAAAAGGGCATCCTTCCACAGCCTGCACAAAGACCTGCTTTTCATAAGGCCTTAAGCATACAATTCTTGCAGACCTGCCTCTATGAGAGGCCATCGAATTTCAGCCATCGAGATAGTATCGTTTTTGAACAGCTTTCAAGTCTTATATCATCGTTGTGTTTACAGGTGCCAGTAGGGTTTACGAACTCACAATTTATTCCCGAAGAAGCAGCCTGCTCTTACACCAAGGGACAGACTTCTACGTCTTATCAGATTAAAGAATACCGGAATAATAAGGAAGATGATACACCTGCCTGCATTTACCAGAAGAATGCCAACACAACAGCTTCTGCTACATCACACGAGTCTACGCTTAGACCGGAAGTAATTGCCAATACGCAAGGCAAGACAGGGAAGGTGATAATACAGGTCAAACAGAAACAGAGCCTTCAGGACACTGAGCAGGATATGAGGGAGAACAGCCATTTCGCAGATTATACTGAAGACATTTTTAACTATATACTGAATTTAGAGGTTAGTGCTAGAGTCAAGTTTTCCTATCTACTGCTGTACCTAATACAAAAATTCTATACTAGAAAGAGAGGCTTCCAAAACTTAAATTGATGGTTCAGATAAGGATCCAATAGGACACGCACTCCATCCTAATGGATCGGGTCGTACAGGTTCACAATGCATTGAATCTAATACCGGAGATCCTATTCCTCACTGTTAACTATATTGATCGATTTTTATCGACTAAGCATGTTTCTATAAAGAAACTTTTGCTTATAGGAGTCACAGCCCTTTTTCTCACCGCCAAGTACGAAGGGAGGAGTTATCCAGCCACAAAAGATATTATGCAAATTGCAGGAATTAGCTACTCTATAAACGATCTAAAAAAAGCTAAGCGTTTTATGCTGCAACAACTCAACTACAATCTTGGATATCCAGGTCCAATAAGCTTCTTATGATGTATAAATAGGGTTAATGATTTTGAGCCTAAAACAAGGACCCTAGCCAAATACTTGGTGGAGGTTACTATTATGGATCAACGGTTTATCTCTTCCCCACCCAGCTTGCTGGCTGCTGCGGTGTATTATTTATTAAGACTTATCCTAAAGCAAGGCGATTGGGTAAGTGATCTTTTCTTTCGCTTCTGACTTTTTATTTCATATAACCATTAAGTATCCATTAATAGTAAGTAGACAAATCAGCATGTTGATATTTCAATATATACTTGGAGTTAAGTTTAGCTAATAATGGAATTGCTCACTAAGTGCTACAAAGATCCTCAGCAGCACCACAAGGCAATTTTCAACAAGTATAAGAAGAATAAGTATAATAGAATTACTAGATTGGTGCAAGAGCGTTTTAAGATAGGCTTTGAGCTACCACCAAATACTATATATAGCTTGAAGATATAAATAGAATAGGGATAGTGCTTTAGATTATTATACAATAAAGACCCACCCGAGGTAATAAAGCGTGCTTGGCCAGGTTGGTAATCGTTTCAGATTCGTATATTTATAATCTAGGCTTTCGGCCTAAAAGCTAAACCACCACCTGCATTATTCTATGCCTACTCCTAATCTAGTCCTTTCAGCTTCCCCTTCCCCACCAAATAGCATAAAGACAATCTGCTATAATGCTAAAGCATGGTTCTATCTATAACCAAATATATCGTGATATTATTAGATAATTAGTAATAAAGCAATCTTCAAGAAACTCTATAAAGACTTCTTAAGTTAGGGTATATAATATTTTTTATCAGCATCATAATACCAGCCTTATAAAAGCAATTAGCATATACCAGTACATTATCAGATAACGCACGCTATATTAAAATCAAAGTCTAACCCGATAATGCCCCAATATCCAGTTCAATATACCTACAAGAACACAGTCTCAGATAATCATGGCCATGCGGTGGCAAATAGCAGCAATGGCAGCGCAGGTATCCGGGTTCTCAAACTACCATCCCCTAAGTCCAGGAGCCAGAGAGATATATCGCTTAAACGGTACCAAAATCAGCATCACTATACCATACCTCAACTTTCGCAATATAATATACGGGGCTAGTAGATAATTAGCATTGTAAAATGGGTGGGGATCTATTTTATGCTGATAATCTAATGTTCCATGCCAGCAGAAAAATTCTAGACAAGCATCCTAAGTTATTGACTATAATATAGAATATAATCTATGTTCTTATCACTACCAATACACTATTCAGCATTGGACAGGTGTTTCTACATTAAAAATAGTACATTAGAAATAAAAGTACAACCTATAATTCTTACTTACTATATTATCCTAAAGATCTCAGCAATTCACAATTGCTATATATTATGCTTAGCCCCTATAAACAGCTAATACTATCATATTTATTACTTTTAATATAATTATTAATATATTATTTTACCCTAGTTAGCTTAACAATATAATACAGAACTTAATATTAAATATCCCACTTATAAGAGTCTTCTTAAATTATAAGCACCCGCTTCCGTATTCTTATAACTTAAACGCCAGACCCTATTCCTACAGCCACTTCTAGCTAAAGTATACTCTGTACCTAATACACTTATAATTCAGGGCTTAGGTAAATATAATCGAATGGCGTCTTAGCACTTTAACATAATAATTCAATAAACCCCCTAAAGCATTAAACTATATAAGGAAGTCATACTAAGTATATTTTCCTCTGCTATATATACACAGCCTATATAAATAGCACTCTTTACTGTACTGTAGCTTAGGGGTATATAGGTTAAGCGAAAGCCTATTAGGTAGCCATTTATCAGTAAAGCTAGACCAATTATATTATAGCATCTCTATTAACTATAATAGAACATGCTTATATCATTTAGTAATAGTACTTTCTACTATAATATCCCTATCGATTATAAACCTGCTATTTATAATCTCCCCTAGGAGCAACCTTAAGCTATAGTATTGGTTAGGTTATCTCCAAAGAAGTCACTACCTAAATCATTATCTTCTGGTATCTTATACCCCTAGCCTTCCTATTATTTAAGCAGAGGAGTATCCTTAAATAATATATTAAGTCTAGATTATTTATAATTCTATAAAATAAAAGGTTATCTCTGATTTCTTTAATCTTTTATATATTAAGAACTAATATAGTATTATAATATCTTATTATAGAAGAGCTTAATAAGGCTGCTTTAGAGCAGTTTATATATTACCCTATTAATTATAAGATAATTTCTTTCCTAGCAAAGTCTATTTAGGATATTATTCCTTATAATTTAATATAAAGCAATAATTATATCCTCTTAATAGAAGTGTGATATTTAATAAATTTCTAAAGGATAAACCTAATAAAAGGGTTTATATTAGTAGATAAGTTAGAGTATTTTAAGTAATATAGTCTATTATATTAATAATGGATATAGAGTATTATAACTAGGGTTTAAGTATCAGTATAATAAGCGATAATAAATAATATAATAAAGTTAAAAATATATTAATAACTATCTAGGCTATATCTAAAAAGTGAAATTTAGGGGTATATATATATATTATAGACTTATACAACTTATTATATTTATTTCTATAAGTTTTATAAGTCTAGGTATAGACTTACTAGACTCTTTGCTTATTTAAGGTATAAGTTTAATAATCTAGCTATTATTAGTGCTACCCTAACCTAAATATATACTGGTCTTTTTATATAATTTTATCCTATTTATATAACTGTCTTATTAGGTTATAATATAATACTTCTTCTTTTATAATTTTACCCTTAAGATTATTAGTTCTTTTTATTTCTTATATAATTATAGGTATAATCCCTTTCTTATTATTTATTTATTTATTAATAATATACCTAAAGGTATTACTAAAGCTTATAGTTATTAAAAGATTAAATAGTATATTACTTTTATAGCTTTTATTAATAATACTAGTAATGTTATTATATTATATTCTTTCTATTTAAAGTATTATTTAATATATTAAATAATTAAGGTATTATTATATTATACTGAA